>BDUI01000280.1:30984-51883 GCA_002335545.1 Apodemus speciosus
CCTGCCTCTGCCGCCCAAGTGCTGGGATTAAAGGCGTGTGCTACCACTGCCAGGCGAGATTTCTCTTTTAACTCCGTGTTGAGGTATGTGCACAGGCATGCAGTTGCCTGCAGGGACTACGGGAGGGCATCGGTTTCTCCGGAGCTGGAATTGCAGGCAGCTGTGAGCTGCCAGCATGCATGCTGGGGACTGAACTCAGGCCTGCAGGAGCACAAAGCACTCTGCCATTGAGTCCATCTCCTTAGTCCCCTAAAGTGTGACACTCTTAACTGATGGATTCTGGCAGTGCTAAGGGTTGAGCCCATGACCTTCATGTCATGGATATGCCAGAGTTTTTTTGTTTTGTTTTGTTTGTTTTGTAACATGGTTTTTCTGTAACAGTCCTGGCTTTCCTAGAACTCCTCTTGCAGATCAGGTTGGCCTTGAACTCACAGAGATCCACTTGCCTCTGCCTCCTGAGTGCAGGGATTAAAAGTGCGCGCTACCAGCTGGGCGTGGTGGCACACGCTTGTAATCCCAGCACTTGGGAGGTAGAGGCAGGTGGATTTCTGAGTTCGAGGCCAGCCTGGTCTACAGAGTGAGTTCCAGCACAGCCAGGACTTCACAGAGAAACCCTGTCTGAAAAACCAGAAAAAAAAAAACCCCAAAAAACCCAAAAGTGCGTGCTACCACACTCCAGTGTGATGATTTTTAAAACAATGAATATGGTAGTCTAGGCTAAGCAAACACAAGGGAGGGTCATCCTCATCCTGTGCCCTACAAGCTATACCATATGAAAGGGGCTGGCATCACATGGGAGGTCATACTCACCAGGTGCCCTGGCATCCTCAAGGTCTTGGTTGGCTGTTACACTGGTGAACTCCAATAAACTAGACTTTCAGTATTCATAGAACTTTCCACACTCACTATGGGCTTGGACATACTACTTGCTTTGACTGATTTGACAATCAGAGCTTGATAAGCATTTGCTGATGGCTCTCCCCCTTTTTCGAGCCACCCTCCAGAAGTTTGAGAGGCCTTGGAGGATGAGATATCATTTTGACGGTGTTCGCAGCTGATTACAGTTCTCTGTGTAACCTCAGCTTCCATATCACACTGTCCAGATGGGCTGGGTTAATTTACATAATTGTATAAAATAACAAGCCATTGTTATTCTAAGCCACCATGCCTTGGGATGGGCTGATATGTCGAGATAGGTAACTGAAACAAAGGTCATTAACCTAACCTCATTACACTTCTGTCTGTCCCAAGTCGTGAAAGGGAAGAGAGTTTGGGGAAATCCAGAGCAAGGTATTGACATTAACTCTAATTCTGGGCTTTTCCCAGTTACTTTCTTTCAATCTCTTGATGAAAACCACTAGATAAAGATTCTAAAATTTAAAACTCTAACTGCAGGGAATTAAACTGTGGTTTGGATATATACAGATTACTGTAATGCCTTGCTCTTTGGGAATGGGAAGAGTTCTAAGTCATACACTTTGTAAAGTGGGACAAAGGACTGAAACACACTCAGGAAGCAGGAAAGCAGGCACTGTTACTGTGAAGTGCACTGAGAATGAGCTGAGATACTTGATAATAGCCAGAGCCTGGCTCTTACAGCCTGCAAAACATAAACATAAATGACTTCACAGACCATTAACATTAGACAAGGGCATTCTGTGGCCTTATCATATGGATCAAGACAAAACAAGACCACTCCATGATCATTTGTGAACACAGATAAAACAGGAATATTGTCTTAAGCCCCTGACACACAACTACAAGACTAAACACTGGAATCTGGCTAACATGAGAGGTTGTCACCAATTATTGGATTAGTTTCAATCTAATCTGAGTTCCCATAGATAAGACTGAGGTGACCATTCTTATTACCCCCACTTCCTGGCAGTATCCGCTCCTGAGCCTCTTCAAACCCTTTCCTACATTACTTAAGGTCTCTTACTCAGACATCCATGATTCACCTTGGTGAATGTTCTCTTCTGCTTCGGATAGAAATAAACCCACCTTGTTCAACTATCAGCGTGTTCCAGGGGGGCTTTTGGTTCGAGGGTACTGACAGACTTGGAGGTCACAAGGAGTTAGAGGAAGAGTTCACTGGAAGTGTTTCACAGTGTGTTTCTTCATTGCATTTCTCTTAGTTAATGTCTGCTGTCTTCCCATTAGAATTAAGCTTCACATGAACAGAGTTTTCGCCTGTCATTCCTAGTGCTTAGGCAAGTATTAGTAGAGACTGAATGCTTAGAAATAGATGTCTCAAATGAACAGCTTCTGTCTCAAGGCTYGGCTCCTCTCAGTGTAGCAGATCTCCATACACCTGTTTCCCAACTCAGTCCCCAAACTCTTAGATGTCCATTTTCCCTTGGTTGTGTCCTCGGGCTCGCGGGCCCCCTCTCACACTTCTTAGTGCAACCTAGGACCCACCTGTCTCCACCATCTGTCCCTACCAAATGCAACACTCACGGAGCTGCCGCTCTGCCACCTAGACAACCAGTGGGCACTGCAGACACCCACCGCGCATGTGCGGAAATCGGTCCCACCGCAAAGATCTCAGACAAGTGAGTTGCCTCGGAGTTTCCGTCCGGGTGCAGGCAGCCACCCGCTGCCAGGAAGTCAGGGATGACCAACAGGAAGGAGACCTCGCGCGCGAGGATTTCTGGGACAAGTAGTCGCGGCGCTCGCGAGGCCCTATCCCCAGCAAGCCCTAGATACTCCAGGTGTGCACGTCCAGCACTCCCAGCCCTGGCCTCCCCTAGGTGCTCTCTCCGGTTGCGGAACCCTGGCAGATTGGGCCAAGCGGCTTCTTGCTCCCACAAGGCTGCGCGAGCCGCCGCGGCTGCCGGGAGTTGTAGTCTTCGGTGTGCGTCCTGCGTCCGCCGAGGGGGAGGGCGGAGCTGCCGGCGGCCCGGGCGGGCTGGCAGCTAGAGTGGGTGCGAGAGCTACCTCCACCGCCGCCGCTGCCACCGCCTCCTCCGCCCGGGCCGTTCGCTGCTGAGCGGAGAGAGCGAGGCGGGGCTCCGGGGCCGCCATGGAGCCCGACTCGGTGATTGAAGACAAGACCATCGAGCTCATGGTGAGTGCGGCCCGCTGGCCTTCAGTTCTTCCGGCCGGCCGGCGGCCTGGGGGCCTGCCCACCTCGGCGTCCGCGCCAGGCTAGCCCTCRTTCCCCGCCGCCTGGGCCCGGCTGGTCCCCTGCTACGGCTCGTTGCTGATGCCTCGCACTCTTGGGCCGGCCCGGCCTCCACTCCCCGCGGGCCCCCCACCCCCCTCCTTGCCGGGCTCCGGTCAGTCTCGGGCKTCCCTGCCTCGCTTCTGCCGGAGCCACTGCTCACTATTGCCTTGCCATCAATCACACTCTTTTTTCCTTCCCCGGATTCYTCTGGCCAGGCCTGCATCGCGCTTCCCAGCCCCGCTCAAGCTGAGGGTGATAGTGGGAGGGAGTCCGAGACCAGTTGGAGCCGCTTCGGCCTCCGTAACCTAGGCGCGGGGGGTGGGGTGGGGTGGGGGTGGGTCTCAGCACCCTCGCCCAAAGCTACCGCTGTTTGGATATCAGGATAAGCCCCTCTGGACTGGGATGTTGGGGGTGCATACGAGTCTGAGGCTGTGCGGGATAAGGGGCCTATTTTCCGGGCCCCTGTAGTGTCAGGCTTCTTGGACAAAGGGTTTCCTACCCTGCCGTGAAGGATGTTTGTATAGCAAGGCCCTAGGTACTCTGAATTCCATCCCCCAGAAAAGGGAAACCATAACTTTATCACTTGGGAAATGAGACTGGAGGGAGAACAGGTCGCCCTCATCACTGCCACCCTCTCTTCTTTTAATAATAAAAAGCGGGAGGTGGGGTTTCTTGGCCCACGGAGAAGCAGCGATTCCCTTTTCTGTTAGAAACCATTGGTAGCCAGGCTGGTCAGGTCTCCCCGGACACCCCTAACCCGTTTCTAACCTCAGACTTGGTCCTGGAAAGGTTTTTGGAAACAGGACTTTGAGTCTGGGAAAGTGAAGAATTTGGTGGACGAAAGTATGACTGGTATTACCTGCCAATTTGACCATGAGGGAAATGAAACCGGGCCCAGGAGAGTCGAGGAAATCAGCCTCTGCAGATGAACATACCAAGGGCTTCTTCCTGTGAAAACCTTGATAGTTTCTATGTATCTCTACTAAGAGAGTAACAACTAGTATCTGTTCCACAGTATGGAGAAAAGGTGAAGGATCTACTGAACTTAGCAAGATGTTTTCCTCGTCAGAGTTTCTCCAGTGCGAATCGCTTATTGAGTCAGTGATTCCACTGGGTAGGGTTGGTGACATCAGAGCCACTTCCCCCATTTAATGCTATAAATAATAAATGGTGATACTGACAGTCTGTTGGATAGCCTCAGGGTTTCTGTGGATGATGTTGTCCAGGGAGCTGAGGTACATGTTTTAAAAAGGACGGATAGAAGCATAAATACAGAGTCTCATGCTTGCCGGACTCACAGTGTGCACAACTGCATTGTTGAAAACTAAATCTGGAAGTTTCTGCTGTGTGTGTCTGTGTCTGTGTGTGTGTTCAAAGGGATTCTGTCACTTTATCTTCTGCTTCTGTTGACTTTTCCCCCTTTTCAGCATAGAATTGTTGGTTATAACAGTTTTGGAAACTTTCATAGTGGGTTATTTTGACAAATTGTCTTTAAAATGTTGTTATTTATGTATTAATTAGGAATTCACACATGCCTCACAGTGGGCATGAGGAGGTCAGAGGACAACTTTGTAAAGTTTCTCTCCTGCTATTACTTGGGTTCTGGGACTTGAACTCATTTTGTTTGGCATGTTTGATCAAGTGCCTTTGGCTGAGCCATCTTAATGAACTCTATTTTGGCTGAGTGTCTTCATACATGTTCCATCTTCTTAAAGATGGAACAGTATATCTGCTTTCTTGCTTTCTTTCTTTCTTTTTTTTTATTTATTTTTTATTTTTTTATTTTATTTTTTTTGGTTTTTTCGAGACAGGGTTTCTCTATAGCCCTGGCTGTCCTGAACTCACTCTGTAGACCAGGCTGGCCTCGAACTCAGAGATCCGCCTGCCTCTGCCTCCCAAGTGCTGGGATTACARGCGTGCGCCACCACCGCCCGTCATGGACCTGTTTTCTAAACTTCCCGTAACAATCAGCATTATTATGAGTGAGATAGAACGTCAGTGATCCGTTTTGGAAATATTCCGAGCTTACCAGGCTGTGTTGTCTGGTTCGGCGGATTTCAGTGGGAAGAATGCAGGCTTCATTATGCGTCACATTTAGTTGGGAGCACGGGCTGAGGACAGGCACACCTTAGGAGGATACAGATGACAGACAGGTGGCTAGTTCCTCCCAGGAAAAGACAGCGAAAAGCTGCAGCAGTTTAGGGCCATGGGCCACCAGGCAAAGGTGCTAAGCTACCAAGCCTAACTACTGAGTTTCATTCCCTGGGACTCACATAGAGGAAAAAGAGAAGAAATCTCTGGAAAGCCACCCCCATCTCAGCAAATAAGTAATGTAATTTTAGATAAGTTTAAGAATGATAGTTCTATCGACCAGAACTTGCCTATTTACACCTCTGCTGAGCTACTGGCTGTTGAAACATTGCCCTCTGCTAAGAGACCTTAAGTGAGTCACTTCCTTTTTGCTTTCAGCTCCTAAGTGGATGAAGTAATAAAGACTAAATATAAGAAGGTGCAATCTAAATGCTATTTTTAGAGCTATTAAAGTATAGGCAAGCTGCAAGACTAGGGAAAGGAAAGAAACTGTTAAGGTAAATTATTGTCATTTTCTTTTCTTTTTGGTTCAGTTTTCCCCACTCTCTTCCTGTCTTTGGCTTCGGGAGATAAGTAGGATTGTTTAGTGAGTCCCCAGACCTTGGGTGTCTGGAGTCACCCCTCTCTGCACAGGCGGTGCTGGCTCCCCACAGTGTAGACGTGGATGTGGGTGTCAGCAGGGCCTGGAGAGACTGTGGCTCAAATAGACAGTCTGCCTGAGAATTTGCTGTGGGCCCCATGTCCTTCAGATTTGACAAGGATGGCCCTACTGTTGTAGTGTGTCCTTTGAGTAGAGAGCTAGCTCACGATACTCCCTAGGCTGCTGACACAGAATCCTAGACCCCCACACGTGTTTTTGGGTGGTGATGTTGGATCTGTGAGTTCTGGAGCTCTTTGTGAGGACTCTGGGATCCTGGGGAGGATGCGTCTCCAGGCCTGCTGACTGACTTTAACTYCCTCCTCCATTTCATCTCCCTCCTGCCACCTTCTTGCCCTCTTTGAGCCTGCCTCTCTGCCCTTTCTTCCAGCTTTCTTTTCTGTGCTCCATTAAGAGATGGGGGACCATGGTCCTGCATACTCTTGTCACACTGTTTCTCTTGTCAGCACAGGTATAAACTGCCTTGAGTATTTATGGTAGGCTGCTGTTTACTAAAGGTTTCCATCCTTGAGCAGCCTCTGGCCAGATTGGCTTAGGTCACATCTCAGCACTCTTCTCTTCCACACATGCTGATAAACCTCTATACGCCAAGAAATATAATAGAGGCCGCCCTTTGATGTCAGTTTGTGTGGTGGTAGTAGATAACATCTTGTTTAGTTGCATAGCACCACTCTGTGGAATAACCCTAAATGAATGTCAATTTGAGTTATCTGGTGGTACTTAGCATAGTCGTGGTTATGCTGTAGTTACCTGTTTGTGTCCCCCATTAAATGATAAGATCTTCATAGGAGGAGATGAGGCGGTCTTCCTTCCCGTCCACTGGCCACAGCGCCTTCACACACTGCATTCTTCTAATACTGGTCATTTAGTTGTGGACTACTTTCTGTGTCTTGGCCATCTTTGTGTCTGCGGAACTGCACCTGTTTCTAATGCTCATAATAATCTTAACTTTTATGGAACCTTAACCTCATTTACTAAATGACCCAGAATTGCAATTGAGTCCAAACACCAGTGTCAGAAGTTACTCCCTCACCATGTGCCAGGCGTGTGCTGCTCAACGGCTTGGCCAGCTATTTAAATTAATGTTAGGGGTTTTTTTCTTTTCTTTTTCCCCTCTCTTTTTTTGGTTTTGTTATTTCAGAGACAGGGTTTCTTTGTGCAGCCCTTGCCTTTCTGGAATTTGCTCTAGCTGGTCAGGCTGGCCTCGAACTCACAGAAATCCACTGCCTTTGCCTTCCGTGATGGGATTAAGAGCCATTGCCTGAGACTTTTTCAAGACAGGGTTTCTCTGTGTAGTCCTGGCTGTTCTGGAACTCACTCTGTAGACCAGGCTGGCCTCGAACTCATAAATCCGCCTGCCTTTGCCTCCCAAGTGCTGGGATTAAAGGCGTGTGCCACCACCGCCTGGCGAGACTTTGTTTTTTTAAATACCATTCTTTTTCGATTTTCTTTCAATATGGGGAATGGTAGGTGGTGTGTAGCACATGTGACATGTATAAACACTTAGTTTTCATGTATTGCATATACATGGCAAGGGCAGGACACCTGATTCTCTGTCAAAGCTCTGCACTCACTCTGTGACCATAAAGGAAGCCTAATCAGGCAGCTTAGGTATGCGCACATGGAAACCTGGAGAGCCTTCTGAGTTCTGGGCTGCTTCCCGGAACATTTCAAGAGACACAGATATGAAAGGACTTYGCAAGTGGGGCAGCCTTACTAACTACCTACAAGTGCAGAGACCCTTTTTAATTTTCCTTTTGGAGACCATTGCTAAGTTGTCCAGGCTGTCAGTCTCCCGAGTACTAGGGTTACAGGCATGGACCACCATGCCTGCCTGATGCTTCTTTTTAAAAAACATTTTGTTATTGTGTATGCATAAGTGTGAAGTGTGTATTTGTGTATGTGTGAGTATGTGTATTTGTGTGTGTGTGTGTGTGTGTGTGTGTGTGTGTGAGTGAGTGAACTCACTCTAGCTCAGGCTAGCCTCAAACTTGATGTTCTCCTCCCTCCTCTGCCCCAGTTGCTTGGATATAGGTGTGTGCCGCCATGACAAGCCTTCAGGGACCCGCATTTTATAAAGCAAAATCAGCACAGATGGTATGGGAAAAGTTAATTTTTTTCTTCCTGAGTTGAGCCTGTTTATTTGTAAAGCTATTTGCATGTATATGCATTTATTTTTAGAGGCCTAACATTCAGTTGCTTTTAGCCCATAGATAGTGAGTCATTCTTTGAGGGAAATGGTAATATTTTACAGTACCCACAATGGTTTGGAAAATATGGGATGTATTATGATGTTTAGTTAGTCTGATCAGATCTTTGTAGCTATGGAGAGAACCTCTACGTCCACCCAGTCCTGTGTGGGGTATCCCGGGAGAATGAGACTGGCAGCTAATAATGTGTGTGAACATTGAGTATTCTGATTTAGGGTGTTCTGTGAGACGAAGATTTTTGATTCTTTGCAAAGCTGGTGAATTTGACCATTGATTGAGTAAACCATGTTTCCTTCTAGGTTGGATTGTTGTTTATTGAATTAGTTGACAATGGGGGAAAACCTGTTGGTCAAGAATGAGTTCYCTTCTGTTAAGTTTCTACTTCATCAGATTGCTTAACAGGAAGTTTGTCTTTGTAGGCAAATGAGACAGACTAGGAGGACCTGACCATCCAGTTGCTGCGTCTAACCTGGGCCTTACTGATTTACACATGTTAACTTTTGTGTAGAGTTTTGTGATGTCAGCAGGAAGATTGCTTAGGAAATTCCCTCTAATGGTTAGGCAACATAAAGGCCTCACAGGTCAGAGTGTAGTGAGGTAGAAATTGGGATATTATCAAGAAAAATGGAGGGAAAAAGAAAAATGCTTGCTTGTGGGTAGAAAAGTGTGCGAATGTAGTGAATGTGGGGGCTGGTCTCCAGGAGAAAGGCCTCTACAGAAGGCAAAGCCAAGCGTCGGTTCTATACACCTTAACTACGTAAAGACTTAAGAGAACCTTTAGCCACTCTAAGAACTGATAATAAAGTATACTTTGGCTGTCTGAGGAGAGACAGGGAAAACTCAGTCTTCATTCTCCGCCTTAAGTCTGTTAATCTTCCGCAAAGCCTGCCACCAGTTAGGCATTGGAGAGAGACTTCTTCGAAGGGTGAAAAATTAACTCACCAGAGCAGGGGAAGGCCAAAGGATTCAATAGGGTGAGAAATAAGATGAAGTGGTTTGCTGTGTGCTGCCCTGCAGTTTGGATAGAAGTTGAACTTTGGAAAAGAGTATTGTTTTATTTAGCATAGTTCACTGGATACTTTTGTCAAACCTGGATTTCCAGTTGAATTAATTAGTAAGGCAGGTTTCATGGATCTCAGGCTGGCCTTGAATCTGCTGTGTAGCCAAGGATGCCCTTGAGCTTCTGATCTTCCTGCTTCCCCCTTCAGAGTCCTGGGCTTAGAAGGATGTGCACCTAGTTAACGCAGTCTCAGGGGCAGCCCCTGGGCCTTTGAATGCTAGGCAGGCTCCCTGCCAGCCTCAGCCTCCAGTCATTCCTGCCTCAGTAACATCAGCCAATGAGGAACAGGTTGGGTTTTCTCTGCCTGCCTTTCTCTTGGCACGGTGCTTTCCTTTCGTGCGTTCTTGAAGTTGTGAGGATGTAGTGTGTGCATCTGGTCACTGGTGCTGTTTACCCAGACAGGCCTGGCAATTCCGTGCCCAGGGCGTGGAAGGTAGCACACTGTCAGCATTGCCTGTGCACGGCTCTGCGTCTGAGGGGTTGAGAAGGGAACTTAGATGGCTGCTAACACAGAGGAGGACTCAGGCACTTTAAGATGTGTTTTGCTGTGACATCAGTGCTTGGGACCTTGGAATTGTGTGGTTCTTTGGTAATGTGGAATAATATGTGGAGTTTGCCCTTTTGTTACCAGGCTGAAATTCTCACCCTTCTGTACATTAGTAGTTCTCATGAACTTGGGGCCTTTTGAAAGTATTTATTGCTTCTGTCCTAAGAGTAATTGGTTTTCTGATCTTTGTACTCAGGAGGCAGCTGTTTATTTATTTATTTGTTTATTTATCCGAGACAGGATTTCTCTGTGTAGCCCTGGCTGTCCTAGAACTCACTCTGTAGACCAGGCTGGCCTCAAACTCATAAATCCGCCCGCCTCTGCCTCCCAAGTGCTGGGATTAAAGGCGTGCGCCACCACTGCCCGCGGCAGCTTATGTTTTGTGAAAATGATAGTCTTTTACCCACAATAGATGGGGGGCCTGGGAGAAGAACTTGAATTAAATATTTAGGTGGTCTCTCTCTCTCTCTCTCTCTCTCTCTCTCTCTCTCTCTCTCTGTCTCTCTCTCTCTCTCTCTCTCTGAGACAAGGTTTCTCTGTGTAGCCTTGGCGGTGGTCCTGGAACTCTGTAGATCAGGCTAGCTCCAGAGATCCACCTGCCTCTGCCTCCGAGTGGTGGGGTTAAAGTGTGCTCTACTACTACCTCTCGGCTTAATATGGGTCATTCATATATAAGGCTTGGTCTGTCGTAGGTGTTTAATACACAAGGACACTTGGGCTGCTGAGTGACAAGTTAGTTCAGTCTTCACCCTCCCTCTGTCTTGTCTTCTACTTAGTGTCTTTCCTCTTTTTGTTACAGTTAGAATTTGTGGTCTAATGAGAACTCATACAGTAGAAAAAGAATGTTAATAGGATTTGGATTTACTGTAATGTTTATAGGTATCATCTTGTAAGTTACTGATTAGTGTACTTATTCTTTCTTTGATTTACTTAATGATTAGCTATTGTGGGGTTATTGACCTTTTTTGAACTGTTAAGTTCACACTTAATGTCACCTGTTTTAAGAATATTCTGTATCCCAGTTGAACACCAAGGATTTGAGTAATATATATAAGTTTGATGTCTTTTCAGCGACAAACCAAATGATTACTTTGCTAGGTATGTCAGTAAACATTGGGAGATATTTGAACCCTTGCCTATTTTCATTCTGGCTGGCAAACTGCTTTTGTAATGGTGGAAGAGCTGTCCTAGAAAATGGACAGGAAGTTCATTGTGTTGACTGATGGGGACAGTTTATGTGGACTGTTGAGTCAGTCTTTTGTTGCTCTCATTGAATGCTGTTTGTCATGCATAAATATTAATATTAGATGTCTCATTATTCGTTATAGAGTCCTTCTCTCAGTGCCAAGGTGAAGGGTACTGCCCCAGGTCCTCCTTGGCCAAAGTCTGTGTCTCAGATCCACCCTTCCATCCGGCCCTTCTCTCCATTCCTGTGGCTCTCATTTGCCGCTGGTGCCATGGTGGGTGTATGGATTGCTTTCTGTCTTTCAACAGTTCCGAAGTGCATGTTTGCGATTTTGTTGAAGAAAGCTGGATACAGTAAACGGAAAGAATCTTGGAAGATGCTTGACTGCTGTCTTTTCTCAGACTAGTCTGAAGGGAATCCCCCATTCATTCAGTGGTGGATTGAAGTGCAGAATCCTTCCCAGGTAAGCCCTTGCCCTGTGCTGTGTTGTTTTGTGGACTCACCCACCTCACCGAAAGACACTKTAAAAAATCTTTTCCAAGTTGCATATTGAGGCTCACACCTGTAATTCCAGTGGGTAAGGCAGGAGGATTGCTACAGGGTGGAGACTAGCCTGGGCTACAGAGTGAGGCTGTATTTCAAACAACAACAAACAGATTTTTCCCCTCATTGCTAGGGGATGAAAGACATAATTGGATATTTGTGCCTAGTGTTCGTCAGTCAGTGAAGGGTTATGGCAGAGTTACCGGAAAAACTGCATACATGTAAGGACTACAGTTACAGGTTTAGGTAGCTTCTCATCGGATCTCAACAGGGAATATTGTAAACGGGTTTTGGGAGGTCTGAGAGGATAGTTTATAAGGCCATTTTGAGATATTTTCTTGCATGGATTAATTGTTGATAATGGCCAGATTATTTTTTTATAAGTACCATGTAAAGTAGTAGTCTGTCATGAGGACTCCTAGAGGGTCTTCTCAGGCAGATTTGCTCTGTGTAGCAACTGTTGAGAGCATTGCTAGCATATAGGCACTGTTGGTAGGTACTTGGCATGTTTTTTAATTGGCATATGCGTCACTTGGATTTTAGACCGTGGGATGAAGCTCAGCAGGACTAAGGGAGTGCAGGATACCYAGGCCACGCAGCTAGGAAGTAGCAGAGCCAGATTCAGGCCTAGATTTTTATGTCCAATGAAGTTTTTTGGGTGTGTGTGTGTGTGTGTGTGTGTGTGTGTGTGTGTGTAGATGTAGGTGTGTATATGTGCTCACTGTGTCTGTTTCGGGTATAAGGGTTGTACATGGGGGCCAGGTTGATGGTAAGTGTCTTTCTCAATAGCTCTTAGACGTTATTTTGGAGACAAGGTCTCCTGATGACCCTAAACCCTGGTTTTGCTACACTGGCTAGGAGACCAGTGCTCAGATAATAGGTGCGCCACCTCAGCTTTGATGTGATTTATTTATTTTTATGTTACTGTTTTAATTTATATGGGTGAAGATCAAGTCAGGTCTTCATGCTTATGCAGCAAGCACTATTAACTGAGCAGTCTCCCCAGCCCCCACAGTGAAGTTTCACGTGATGAACATGTGCTAGCTCATTGTTTGGCATGGTGTTTATCCTAGTCAGGGTTACTGTTGTTATAATGAAACATCATAACCAAAAGCAAGTTAGGGRGGAAAGGGYTTATTTGGTTTACACTTTTACATCACTGTTCATCACTGAAGGAAGTCAGGACAGGAACTCACACAGGCAGGAACCTGGAGGCAGGAGCTGACGCAGAAGCCTTGGAGGGGTGCTGCTTACTGGCTTGCTCCTCATGGCTTGCTCAGCYTGCTTTATTGATTGTCACCAGCCCAGGATGATCTCACTCACAATGGGCCAGGTCCTACCCCATCAATCASTAGTTAAGAAAATGCATATTCTCAGTGGAAGCTTCCCCCTGTCTAGTTGACATAAAACTAGCAACACAGCATTTTAGAAATGTCTGCTGTTCTGCCTGCTTTGGGAACATTCAGCAGATCGTTAGTCAGTTGTTCTGGTGAATATGAAAGTAGTTCAGGAGCATGAGAGGCACAGAACATAAGACACCGGTGTGCTGTATACAGGGACCCCCATTGGATTCGATCCCACATTCCCCATTCCTTCGTAGTATTTTAGCTTTGCTCACATAGCCTACAGCTCAAATGCATACTCTTCTTTTGACCTCTTCTCTGTCAGCCTGACAGGATAGATGTTCTCAAGTAACTCTTGTGTTACAGACTGACATTCTTCTTCTTCTTTTTCTTTTTTTTTTTGTTTTTGTTTTTGTTTTTGTTTTTGTTTTGTTTTTTCGAGGCAGGGTTTCTCTGTGTAGCCCTGGCTGTCCTGGAACTCACTCTGTAGACCAGGCTGGCCTCGAACTCAGAAATCTGCCTGCCTCGGCCTCCCAAGTGCTGGGATTACAGGCGTGCGCCACCACGCTCGGCTACATTACAGTTTAAAACAGCAAAATTTCAGTTATGAAGTAGCACCAAAAATAAGTGTATGCTTGGTGGGGCTCACCACAGCATGAGAAACTGTGTTCAAGGGTCACAGTGTTAGGAAGGTTGAGAGCCACTGACCTAGCAGGTCATATCATGGGCTCAGATCTGTTCAGTAAGATTATCTGCTGCTTGGCTGGAGAGAACCTTTTCTGTTTGTTTTTTGTTTCCCACAGAGAGGATAGATTTCTTGAAGGCAAAAACCTCACTTCAGAACCATTTCTAACTAAGGTATTCAGGGTTTTGGGTTTTCTTCCCCTTTTCCCTTTCCTTTGTTTTCTGTTTTGAGATAGGGTTTTGTATGCAGTCTAGGTTGGGCAGGAACTTGGTCCCYTGCACCATCCTCAGTGCTGGAATTATAGCTGTGTGCCACCCCTGTGCCTGCTTTTAGAGCAACTAGGTCACTCAGCAGATTCAGCTTGAATGTACTTTTGACTTAGAAGTCCGAGAGGTTCTTGTCTTTTCCTTTTTTTTCTTTTTTGCACGTGTATGTGTTTATTTATTTGTGCGTGTACACGTGTGCTTGTGCGTGCACGCGTTCACGTAGAGGCTGGAAGCTGATGTCTTCTCCATTGTTCTCCACTTTATTTACTTGAGTTCTGTTACAGTGAGCTTCACTGAATCCACAACTCCTGGATTGACTAGTATAGTGAGCTGCTGGGATTGGAGTTCAGAGTCCCCCCCCCCCCCAGCTTGTAGGATAAGAGCTTTTCCACTGAGGCCCCCCCTTTTGCTTTGAGTTCCTTTGTCACTGCTGTGACCCATTTTCCGTCTACTTTCTATTCTTAAGAAGATAGTTGACTTACTAAGCTTATGTAACCTGGCCAGACACATGCTGTACATCGGAGCATCCTGATGCTCGCATCCCCGGTGGTCGATTCTCCATCTCTACACCCGCTGCTTGGTTGCAGCTACTCTGTCATTACTTTTGTTATTTTCTTTCTGTTCTTGATGTAAAAAGGGTAACACAAATAAATTGGTATTTCAGGATGTTAGCTTGGCAGGTGGATGCAGGGTGAAGAGACTGAAGGCAGAGATGTATCAGCCTTAGTGACAGCGATAAAAAGGAGCCAGAGAACTTGCAGGAGGGTGACTGGGATTTGCTAGATGTTGATTTATATGCTAGTAATTCAGAGGGGCCTGCAGACTCCACCCAAGCAACTACAGCATTCTGGAGACTATGGTTTGTGAACGCTGTAGGTGGTGCTCTGCAGCCTTTAGAGGGTGGTCTCAGCAGAGTTGAGGAGTGATATCATGAGCTCTAGATGGTTTCTTTTGCCTTGGGCCCTTGGGTAGGTGTTGGCCTTCTTCCTTAGGATGGTAATACTGTAACAGAACGCTCTTAGGGGAGAGGAAAGAGTGAGTTTATGTTAGGGGAGATTAATCATGAATTTGATTCACCTATAGATGAAAAAACCCTAAGGGTAGAGGTACCTGTGTGTAATATTGGTCTGAGCTCACCAATCAGGGACATTTGGGAGCCTTTGCCTTCACGTAGCTGTATGAGATTACTCAGACACAGACTGTCTGGGCATGGCAGGACACAGGGATGGGCTGTGATGTTGACCAGGAGGTGTGGTTACATTTCTCTCTCGCCCTGATTGCCCAGCAGCCTGCCAGTAACGTCCCAGTTCACAGATGAGATCATTATGTGTAGTGCGTCTTTTCTCTAACAGGCTAATCAACGAGGCACAGTTCTTAATGTGTGTTTTCAGAAAGTCATTGTGCTCATTGTATAGACATCTTTTATTCTTTCACACAATTTCAATTCCACATCTGGTTACTAAACAGGAGAAAAGTATCCTGAGCAAAGGTGGCAAAGAGATACCTACCCTCCTGGCCAGCCCAGTTTCCGAATGTTTGTCACCCGGCACTGCTGAGTGCAACCATGGTATTTTAAAAAAGACATTTTAAACATCACAACATGAAGTCTAAATACAAGTCAGCTATTTTACCTACTTGTCAGTAAGCAATAGCAGGAGTCAAAATTGGTCGTGTTGGAATAATCGAGATGCTGTGTTGGTCTCTAGTGTAACACTTCCTTTGGAGAGTTAATTTTGAGACAGAGTCTCTGTGTATTTCAGGAATTCTCTGAGCTCAAATTTACCAATCCTTAGACCACTGCTTCTCAACCTTCCTTTTATTTATTATTATGTAAGTACACTGTAGCTGACTTCAGACATACCAGAAGAGGGCATCTGATCCCATTACAGATGGTTGTGAGCCACCATGTGGTTGCTGGAATTTGAACTCAGGACCTCTGGAAAAGCAGTTAGTGCTTTTTAACCCCTGAGCCACCTCTCCAGCCCCTTCTCAAGCTTCCTAACACTTTGACCCTTTGATATAGTTCCTCATGTTGTGGTTCTCCCCCCACCCCATAAAATTACCTTGTTGCTACTTCATAACCATTTGTCTACTGTTATAAATTGTAATATAAATATCTGACATGCAGGATATTTGATATGAAACCCCAAAGGGTTGCAACCCACAGGTTGAGAACCACTGCCTTATGGGATTTTAAAACAGGTTTGTTTTTATTTCATGGGTGTGGGTGTTTGAATGTATGTTTGTGTACCACTCGTGTGTAGTGGCTACAGAGGCCAGAAGAGGGGTTAGAGATGGTTATGAGCTATCATGTAGGTTCTGGGAGGAGCACCCAGTGCTTCTGACTGCTGACTTGGATTTTAAACACAATTCTTTTTACTACATGCTATATTTATCTTTATCACTTGACACTGTTGGAGATGACCATCAGTATTTTACACATTTTAAAAAATTGTATGTATCTGCTGTATGAGCTATAAAGTACACAGTGCAAAAGAAAGTGTAAGGCTCTTGTTCTGTAATCACACCTAAACTTTTTCTATATATGCCGATCTAATTTTTATTACTAATATTTTTATTGTTGTTTTATTTTGAGATAAGGGTCTCATTCTTTAGTCCTGGCTAGCTTGGAACTTGCTGTGTAGATCAGAGCTTTGCCTGCCTTTGTTTCCTGAGTACCATATTTAAAGGCGTGTTCTACCATGTATGGCCTGGATTTTTTTTTAATATTATTTTATCTTACGTGTATGAGTGTTTTGTTTGTTTTTGACTGTGTGCATATCTGCATACCACAAATATGTGCCTGGTAATAGAGGAGGCCAGAAGAGGGCATTGGATCCTCAGGAACTGTAGCTGTAGACAGTTGTGAGCCACTGTGGGGTACAGGGAATCAAATGCAGGTGCCTGTGTTCCTAACTGTAGAGCCATCTGTGCAGCCCCTGAATCTTACCTATCAATTCCTAATTCCTAAAGGACACTCAGTTTTTAGGGGATGCTTTTTAAAATACAAGCTGATTTATTGTATAAATAGGCCGTAATTTGTGTAACTAAACTAGTCTGGACTGATGAGTGATGTGTAGATCATTTTCAGTCTTTTGCTGTAACATAGAGTACTATAGGAATAACTTTGTACCTGTCCCATTTCAATATGAAGTAGTGCATCTTGGTTTTGTTGTTTGTCTGTTTGTTTGTTTGGTTTTTTGAGACAGGGTCTCTCTGTGTAGCCCTGGCTGTCCTGGAGCTCACTCTGTAGACCAGGCTGGCCTCGAACACAGGAATCCGCCTGCCTCTGCTGGGATTAAAGGTGTGCGCCACCACCGCCCGGCCTGAAGTAGTAAATCTTTAGGGCAGATTCTAAGGAGGAACTGGGTCAGGTAGGTACTTTGAAGGATCTGGTCCTGGGCTGGGGTTTGTCTCAGTGGCGTGCCTAACAGTGGCAGGGGCTTGAGTTTAGTCCTTCTCATTGTACCAGGCATGGGCATTTCCTAATGGTGGTAAGTGGACTTTAAACTGGAAGCTTTAAAAATTGTCGTCCCTGTCCAGCCCCCACCTCCCCACTTGATGGGCAGCTGCTGTAGCACTGAGGTCAAGCTCTTTGACATTGCATGAAAAACAGCATATGTACATGGAGTTGGGACTCCGACAGACAGAAGCGTTCTTTTGTGCTCAACAATCATCATGGGCCACCGTGGCATTTTCTCTCTGTTCTCTCCCTTCTTATTTTCCTCCCTAACATCCCCCTTCCCTTCCTTTCTTACCCTGTACAAATCTTTTCTTTGTTGCAGAAACTTTTGAGAGTAGTTGCAAACATTTTGATATTGTTGCCCCAAAATTTGTAGATAGTTGTCTCTGCTGTCTTGATTTAGAACAGGCTATCCCCCACCCCCCAACCCCCCCACTTCTGGAAGAGCGCAGTTTAGTCAGTTGCCTTACACATGTGCAGCGAAGTGTGCAGTGAAGTGCGGCGTTCCACATTCACATTCACTTACTTCCTTATGGTGTCCGGTAACTTGCTTCTTTGGCTTCTAGTTCCTGTAAACTGGAACTTTGGTGAGCTGTATCGAAGCCAACTTTTCCGTAGCAGTGCTTTGTCATAGGAGAATGCCCCTCCCCTCAGATCCCATCACCAGGCAATAAGAGCTGTGCTACATTGTTCCTTGGTTAAGGTGGCAGCAGCCAGCTCTGCGTAATAACTGCAGTTTCCCCCTCTGCTCTTGGCAAGCTGTCGTCTGCAGGGCACTGTTTGACACCCTGTAACAGTCTCTTACTCACAGCTACTCACCTAGAGACTCCAGCTTCCCAACCCTCAAGTCTTATTGTAGCAGGCTTACAAAATTGTGGTCTACTGTCATTCTTCTTCTGTTTACCAGCTAGTGTTCAGAGAGCTAGCCCGATTCTCTACCTTCCTATCTGTGCCATCTGTACTCTCGTGGGTTTTTGTTTATTCTGTGTGCTAACAATTACCATCCTTACGATTCTCTGTGTCCCAGATTCGGTTAATGAGAGCCCCTTCTTGTAGCTCCCATTTTCTTTTGATGCGGTCCCGCCAGTCTTTGTGTGTCTTCTGGCTTTTTGGGACCAGGTCTCAGGTCTGTCATAAGACTCTGTGGCTTTTTTTTTTTTTCCTCCGAGACAGGGTTTCTCTATGTAGCCCTGGTTGTCCTGGAACTCACTCTGTAGACCAGACTGGCCTCGAACTCAGAAATCTGCCTGCCTCTGCCTCCCAAGTGCTGGGATTACAGGCGTGTGCCACCACCGCCCGGCACTCTGCCTTTTTATGGGGCTATTTCTAGAAACTATTTGTTGTCACTGTAGACCCTTGTGGTAGACAGGGCTAAGAAATACATTTAAAAGGAACTGTGAGTCCATCTTATTTCTGATTCCAATTTAATATTACAGTTTTTCCTCCTGAGTTTGATAGTCTCAATATTGAAAAATCTTGTTAACACAATGGCCATTCAAAGTGAGGTGCACATGTTACATAAGTAACATGTCTTAAGCATGTCCTTTTTAGTATTATGAGGAATACAGAGTAGAATCAGATGTATATGTTACTTCCAGTAGTTTTCAGTCCTATATGGAGAAATCAATTTGTTCGGTGTTGTGGGAGTTAGAAAAAGACTAGTTTTATAAGAGACGTTTTATTTGTTTACTTTGTTTCTGAGTGTTGATTATATTTGTGTGGTGTATGCATACATATGTATGTTACTGCAGGAGGCCTAAGGAACGGATTGGGTGTCTTTCTCTTCAGTCTCTGCCTTGTTCTTTAAGACAGGAGCTTAAGATAGGTCTGGGGCCTGTGCTGTGTGGGCTAGGTTAAAAGTACATGTAGAACACACCCAACGTGTACATAGCTGCTGAGGCCTGCTGAACGCCCGTCCTCATGTTCCCACAGCTAGATCGACCATCTCTCCAGCTACACAAGACACTTTTTAAAAGCCAGTCTTTGAGGCTTGACCAAAATTAGAAACGGACATAAGATGTACTGCTTCAGGGTACTGTCATAGCAAAGATAATCAGGGGACAATGGTAGAAGGTTGTCTATCTTGTTTTAATATTTATTTATTTTTATTATATATATATATATACACACACACACACACACACACATTCATACACACACGCATACATACATACCCTTTTTTGTGTATGAGTGTTTTATCTGTGTGTATGTATGTGTACCACATGTGCCTGGTACCCCTGAAGATCAGAAAAGGACTTCAGATTCCTTGGAACTGGAGTTACAGATGGTCGTGAACCACCGCGTGGGTGCTGGGAACCTAATTGTAGTCCTCTACAAGAGTACCAAGTGTTCTTAACCATTGAACTGTTTCTCCACACCCCTTTAATTTTTAATTATGTACATGTGAGAGCAGGTACCTGCTCTGTCATATTTTTTTGTTTGTTTTTCTTTTTTTGGTTTTTCGAGACAGGGTTTCAAACTCAGAAATCCGCCTGCCTCTGCCTCCCAAGTGCTGGGATTAAAGGAGTGCGCCACCACCGCCCGGCCCTGTCATGTTTTTTTATGAGGCAGCTATGAGGTCTAGCTGTGTAGTCTGGGCTGGCCTTGAATGTATGACAGTCTTTCCTTGGCCTCCCAAGGGGTGGGATTACCGGTGTATGTTACTCTGCCTGGCAAAGACACGGGATTTCTCTGAGAGGGATGAGTAAGTAGTCCTGTGCATTGCTTACTATAGCTTGAGTGAAGCAACTGAGGGTTATGAACTCGCTAAGACCCAGGTCACAAGTTACAGACTAGTTACATATGGACGGAGTCCACAGACAGTTTACTTGATCTGCATAGATTTTAAGGATGGGGATCCTGCATATCAGCACACCCACTGCTGGTTTTGGCTGGAAAACTGGAGCATAGTGGTTACTGGCTCCTGAAGCAGAGCTTGTGCTCTCCTGTCTGTCTCCAGGGTTACCTGGCTGCTGACGCACGGACCAGATGAGTGCAGTGGACGTGGAAGTTGAACAGCATCTGTGCTTTATAAAGATTATTCTGGCAGTCGGTTTGGAGGCTGCATTGAAACAAGAAAAGTTGGAGCAGTTAATAAATAGACTGTTGATTATTCTAGGGAAGAAATGACAAGCTAGTAACAGATGGTGGAAGAGGAGGAAATGAGTCATTTCAGCTATGGAGTGGATAGAGTGTACTGATATGAGCATATTGTGCCCAGGAATTGACAAAAGAATGTAATTTTTATGTAAAAAAAAAAGACTCATGTTTGTGTGTGAGTGTGGAAGTGCATGCACATCTACAGTGTGCTTGGAGGCCAGAGAACAGCCTACTATGGGTGGGGTCTGTCCTGTGTTGAGGCAGAGGCAGCAGAATCATCTCACCTTGGCAGTGATGGAAGTATAGTTGCGGATATGCAGCATTTTATTCACTCGTTCATTCATTCGTTCATTCATTTGTTTATTTATCGTGATTGAACTCAAGTCCCTAGGGTCACATGGCAAATGCAAATACTATCTTGCCAGACTTGTACATTCTTACAAAACTCTTTAAAACGCAAAGTCCTGGGGTTGAACACTTAGCTCAGTAGCAGTGTCTTGCCTGAATGGGCATGGCTTTGAGTTCAGTTTTCAGCTCTGCAAACAAATATACAAAAAAAAAAAAAAAAAAAAAAAAAAA
>BDUI01000280.1:67995-79369 GCA_002335545.1 Apodemus speciosus
CTGCCTGCAGTGTGAGTACCCGGCTGCCTGCAGTGTGAGTGCCGGGCTGCCTGCAGTGTGAGTACCCGGCTGCCTGCAGTGTGAGTGCCCGGCTGCCTGCAGTGTGAGTGCCCGGCTGCCTGCAGTGTGAGTGCCCGGCTGCCTGCAGTGTGAGTACCGGGCTGGCTGTGGCCCCGGTGCAGAGGCTGTACAGTTGTTAGCTCTACTTTTTACTCCTCTTGAAGTTCATCTTGTCTTTCCCCTAACTGTCCCTCCTCTGTTGGATAGGTTGTCTATGTGTGGTATACGTACATGTGTGTTTATACATTGTCCCGATATCTTCCTGTGTCGAGAGGAAAGTCTTTTTTTAAATTTTATTTTCTTGTGCAGATAGATTTTTATTGAATGAGATGGGGTTGAGGACATTGAGCTGGGTCATCTCCAGYATCCTAATGTGAGTTAGATGAAGGTCCTGGTTGATTTGGAGAGAAGGGATTTAAAGAAAAGTGCCTGCGAGGGGGATTACAGGGATCAATAATAATGCAGATTTCTAAATCAAGAGCCACCAGAGAGATGGCAGCATACCGCCATGTGTTGCTTTAAAGGACTTGCCTCTGAGAACAATCCCATCTAGAAGTAGCCCAGTGACAGCCTGGCTGAGCACTCTGCAAGTTGGCCAGTGAGAAGACAGGATGGCGGCAACAACCTTTTTTTTATTTGATTTGTGGTTCCTATGGCAATAGAGCGCCTAGGACATTTCTCTCTTACCCACTTTAATAAACTTTCAGCTTTTGAAAAAGGTCAAAAAGTTGTTCTTCTCCTGCTTTTTACTGACAAGTGCTTTGCAGCTGGTGTGGCAGAACCAGTAAGCTCTGAGTACCTTTGGGTTCTCTGGCCAGTGTTTTGTTTGACATTAGAGTTGCAGAGGTATCCATCCTGGTTTATATTTGCCTTTAATGTTTAGAACCTAGTATAAATAATTTCATGTTTTCTATGAATAATCTTAAATTAGAATTAAATTAGAATTCTGGACATTCGAAGTAGCTGACTATGAAATTGTGACAAGTGTATATCGGGGATTTTTATGGCCCCTGGGATGGTCCTTGTGAGTCTGTGGGCTTGAAGCTGAAGTTGTAAGAAAGGGTCGCTTGGCATTGCTGGCCGTTGGTGACTGAGTAGGTCAGTACATATTTGTTCGTATTGGTAAATATGCTATTCAGAGTAAATTCCTCAGACCTATTATAACAGTAGATAAAGATATTTAAGGTAAAATATTTAAAAATACACAAGAAGGGAGGGAGGAGCAGTCACATTGTGAACATTGCTGATGAGAATACAGCTTATTATTTTAAAAAAATGACAGCTTGAGTTTCCAACCAAGTCCTGAAGTTTAAATTAAAAGCAACTCGAATCAATTACTGTTACGGTCCTAGCTGCATTTTATTTGCTGTTCTTAGATTAAGAGTATAGAGTATAGAACTTTTGGTTTTGCCCATTTTCAAGTTGGGCCTGTGTCTTTCTGGTGTTTTAGGCTCAGGCGCCTAAAATCCTTATTACATGGATTTCCTACGGTAGCCCTTTCTGTTGAGTAGAGACTGTTTGCTGCAGTGTGTCTGGTTGGTTATCCACAGGATAACTAAGTGTGGGGTGGAGCACTCCTAACCTTAGCCTTCCAACTCCCACTGTCTCAGCCCTCAGCTTGACCTGGAAGGTTACAGGCCTGCTGAGCTGAGGGGAGATTTCTGGAGGTTTTGGCAGTTGCTGAGCAGCGCAGGCAGGAGGTGCCTGGAGCTGCTGTCCCATTCCGAGGCAGATCTGTCAGCCGTGGAGCTGCCCTTCTAATTTAGGACTACTAGGATCAGCCCCAGAGCAAGCCTGGCAGTGTGAGGTTTGTAGACAAGAAGTTGCATCTCTTTAAATCCATTTCCCTATTCTGAATATTGGAAAAGTAACGTGCATGGATAGAATGCTGGTGAGCCGTGGCGACCTGGTCACATCAGGGACCATTACCATGATTCTGCAGCATCTCCGGTGGGTGGTGGGAGATAAGCTCCTGGAATTAGACCAGTAGCAAGGCCTTTAGAGGCTTGGTTGGTTGGGTTGTTGTTTTGTTCTTTTGCTTTCTAAATAAAGTTGGACATGTTGGCAGACACTGGGGAGGCTCAGGTTAGAGGGTCATGAGGTTGAGGCTAACTAGGCAGCATAGTGAGAATTGTCTCAAAAACAAACAAACAAACAAACAAACAAACCCCAAAACAACCAAAAAGCAGGGCAAGTGAGCTGTTCAGTAGGTAAAGGTGTTTGCCAATCACCCGAATTCTGTCCTGGAGCCCTTTCACCCACATGGAGGACAAAAAGAGAGAACTGACTGTTGTAACCCATCCCTGGACCTCTACACCTGTACCATGGGATGGGAGTTTTGTTCTCAGTGCCCCACCCCAATAAATAAAACTTACAATAATAAAAGAAGGGACTAGAGAGATGGCTCAGTGGGTAAGAGCACCRACTGTTCTTCCAAAGGTCATGAGTTCAAATCCCAGCAACCACATGGTGGCTCATAACCATCCCTAAAGAGATCTGATATCCTCTTCTGGTGCTGTCTGAAGACAGCTACAGCTACAGGGTACTTATATATAATAAATAAATCTTAAAAAAAAAAAAATAAAAGAAGCCAAAGCAAGCAGATAAAACTCTTGAATAATTTGCAAGCAAATATGCAAATTTATGTCAGATTCTAAAAATGGTGTGGATCAGGTTTAGGTGTATAGATGAGTAGCAGAGTGCCTTCCTGGAAATCATGAGTAAGTTTTACAAAAAGGAACATGACCCTTTAATGAAATGAAAAGTGATTGCAAGTGAGCTTTGTTAATTTGGTATTAGTCAGAAACTACTGCTGTGATCCTCTTGCCTAGGATCTGAGTGATTTTGTGATTCAGCGAACAGTGCAGAAAAACCTCAGTCTGTGGGGAGGGAGTCTATTCATGAATCATTTGCCTGGCATGAGCAAAGGCCCTGGGTTCAGTCCCAGGACTGCCGAAAGGAAACACAACAACAAAATCACCAAGAGAGTCCTAAAGTGAATTATTGAGGATATTTGGGAGTTTATTTAATTTAAATAATCCATGTAATGAACATGTGATGTGGGTCTTTTCTCTGACCATACAATACAGTCTGATAGAACTACTATTCCAGTTAGTATGTGTATCAATTAATGTGTGTAATGGGGCCTCCAGGTAGAATCACTCACATGCTCGCGGACCTTAGATAGCTGGTGTTCAGACAGATCATCTATAGATGGAAATAGTGTGTGCTCTTCAGAACTTGTTAGGACAACTGTGACATGATAGGAACGGGTTAGAGGAGGTCAAGAGATGGCAGCTACTTTCATTGTATTTTACAAAAGTGTTCTCAGGTCTTTCTGTTGTTGCTTCTCTATGTTGCAAAATGGTTGGACAAAATTTGCTGTCCTGGAGCAGCAGAGCTTCCCCACTGTATCGCCCAGGGCAAGCAAGCCTTTGACAAGCACCCGGTTTGCGTGTGGTGGCTTTCATTGGGTAGAGAGGTGTGCCGCTACTCTCTCCATCTGCGCTCTTTGGGTTTGTGTCCTGGACTCACACGCCTTTTCTAAATAAACTCAACACTCTCTACATTATGAGTTGAGCTGTAACTAGTGAGTAGGCAATGCTGGGGAAGAACCCCAGGTTTATCTGATTTTAGGCAAAGCTTTGTTTATAATAATACACTTGTACTGAGTGTAGAGGTTACTAGTGTAAACCAAGGAGCCGGGGACACAAACATGCTGTGCCTAAGATCTGTGGAGCATTCAGTAGAACTCAAGCACCTAGCTTCAGGGTTTGTTTATTTATTTATTTGTGTTTGATTATTGGGTTTTTGCCTCTGTAAATTAATTGGTCCTAGAATAAAAATATTTATTTTTTGTTTTTTTGAGACAGGGTTTCTCTGAGTAGCCCTGGCTGAGTTTCAGGACAGCCAGGGCTACACAGAGAAACCCTGTCTCAAAAAAAAAACAAAACAATTTAAATGCCAGTATAACACTTACTATAGATTAGCTATTGTATGTGCTCAAGTTTATGTTACATTTTCTTAATTCCTTTGAAAGCAACAAATTTTTTAAAATGGTAGAATGTAGTCAGTGAGTTAATCTTTTAATTCTTTTGTTTTTCTGAGACAGGGTTTCTCTGGCTGTCCTGGAATTCTCTATGCAGAGCAGGCTGCCCTTGAACTCACAGAGGTCCACCTGCCTCTGCCTCCTGAGAGCTGGGATTAAAAGTGTTTGTCACCATTGGCTGGCAAGCTTTTAATTCTTAGTCTTGTCACTAAGTTTGTACATAGTCCAGAATGAAAAGTCACAGGTCACAAATGAGAATGCAGAGGTGTTGATGACCGTGAAAATGAGTTGTGTTTCAAGCAGTTTTAATTACCTGGGTCTATCACTGATCTGTCTTCTCTTTTGCCTCACTCTCTTAAGTCTCCTGCAGTTTTACTGTGGAGAAGTGTAAAACTGTATCCACATATGAATGCTAGGTCACCCAAGCTTTTCGGTGGAGGAGGCATCCCGGTCTGTGGAAGAGTGTGGGATTTGGTAGCCAACAAACCGGAGCTTAAACCCTGACTCCTCCCTCTATGGTGTGTGTCCTTGTGCAAATTATTCACCAAACGAGTCTCCCTTGCTCTAGTGTGGTGTGGGGAGCAGGGGATCCATTCAGAAGGCCTGCTTCTGTGGTTTTCTAAGCCACTGGGACTGCGACAGAGCAGAGCAGAACTCCCGCTGTAGTCTCTCCAGCGGTCTCTCCACGCAGACTCCCAGTTCCTTCTCGTGGGTTTCCACTAAGCATTCTTTCCCTCTGATTCTGTTTACTGTATCCTGTGAAATGAGTGGTTGGCAGCACAAAATCCCTGTCCATAAGACAGAAAGGGGCCTGCTCCCCAGGGCTCAGGAAACTTAGGCCCATCCCTGCCCTCTGAACTGCATGGGTGCACCCTGCCCGACTAACTCAGCTGCCCGTGTGAAGGAGTGACTTGTTGCGGCCTCTAACTGCTTCTTCTCTTCCTTCCTTTTTGTCATCCTGCAGTGTTCTGTGCCAAGGTCTTTGTGGCTAGGCTGCGCCAACCTGGTAGAGAGCATGTGCGCACTGAGTTGCCTGCAGAGCATGCCCAGTGTCAGATGTCTCCAGGTGCCTCTCTTCTTTCTTGTTGTAAATGTGTTTACGTATGCCATGAACATTTGTTGAAACTTGCAGTAGTGTGTTTAATCCAATGTTAAGTCTGCTAAGTGTTCTGTGTAACCCTCTGCTTTCCTCCAGCCTGGACACGCCCCGGAGAGGAGCACTAGGAGGGCCCTTCTGACCAGACAGGTCTGGAAGGGCCCTTTCTTGCCCCCTTTTCTGCTCCTGCCCCTAATTCTTCCCCCTTCACTTCAGAGTTGTGATTCTCATGTTTAATTGTTAAACCTTTGAAAAACAAAACAAAATATTCTGATATTTCCCATTTGGCTGCCTTTAACAGTTTTGAGTTAAGAGGGTTTCATAATTACAACAACTTTCTGTTTTGAAACATGTTTACCTTTTCTCCTCCATTTAAAAAAAAGGGGGGGGGCACTTACCACTTTTCTGCAAACCACAGCTTTATGCTGCTGGGAACYATCAGTTCCAGCCAATTCCAAAAAAACATGGCCAGATCTGATACCTGTCCTCAGGGTCCACCCAGTTTTCCAGGCCAAGGCCAGCAGAGAATTCCACAGATAAAAGTAATATTGGGTGGGGGTTTTGGATGGATGGGGTGGGGGTTGCTTAGGATAAAACTGTTAGCAGGAGTGCAGTTGGTGTCACATCCTGATGGCTTCTGATAAAACCAAGGCAACTGTCCCGCGGCCTTACATGAGAAGGCCCATCACAGCGTGTGTTTAATTCAGTGTGTCAGTGGCAGTGCCAGCCTTTATCACTGCATAGTTCATAAAGGTCGGCACAGCTTTCTTTTAAAAGCAGTATTAATTCCTGGAGTCCTGATGATACTGCACAGATATTAGGGATTTTGGTGCCAYGGTTCCCTCCCAAGGCTTGCTGTTGGTGTGTACGTTTTAAATGGTGCTAGGGCTTTGGATGGGAGAGGTTTCTTTTATATTGATGGTGAGCCATCATTTTCTTATTGGCCAGCCTCTGAGTAGCACTGGTGTGGTTATTGATTGAAATTGCTATCTTAAGACAATTGTGCTGGCACTTCATTAACAGCTAGATGGAGTTTAGATTCGGCATACCGCCCAGTTCTTAGGTCTGTGGAAGAAGATAGGTTACAAGTCTGGGATATAAAATTGAGTTTCTTTCTGGCTTCTTGCCTTGAAAGGGCAGTGTTGCAGTGATCTCTCTCCTTGCTACCTAGAATGTCCATTTGCATTATAAAAGTGTCTCTTCAAGGATTCCTGAGGGTTGCCCTTGGTTTGTAGTGGGCTGACCCAGTTTTAGCCAGAGCTGGCGGTGCAAGTAGGGGAAGAATTGTAGTTTAAGTCTAAGTTATTAAACGCGGGGTTCTCTTTGCTACACTCAGTTAAATTATAGGGTAACACAGGCACTAGGCCGAGCACACCAGGCAGTGTGTCCCTGCCATACCGTGGGTTCTCTGGAGCGGCTAGGGAGGGCTGCTAAATTTTAGGGGGGTCCTCCTAAAATTGGGGAAATGCCTTCAAAGTTCCTCGGAGTCACCTTCCTCTGAGAAAAATGATGAACGCTTGCCTTCATCTGACCTTGTTTGAATGAACAGGAGCAATATTGCCTTTAGATGCATGTGGGGAATTCTGATTATTAAGCTTTTACTTTGACTAGCCTATAATGAAGGCATGGGGCTTAGTGAGATGAACCAAGGCTTAGCTGCTTGAAGTTAGCAAACTGCTGTTTTGTTCCATGTGAAAATGAACCTGGAAGACTTCCTTTCTTTCCACTTACTTGTTTTATATAAGTATTATTGTTGATTGCTTATTTTAAACAAAAAAAATTTGTGTGGAGTTTTAATTCTTACTTTTAAAATATAATCATTATTTTTTTAAATATAATTATTGTTCTGACTGGATGCTGGGAATGGAACCAGGGCCTTGTGTTTCCTCGGTAACTGCCTTGACACTGAGCTGCAGCCTTGGCCTTTCCTTCTCCCTTTCTTGTCTGTGGGGAGGACCTCAGGGAGGACTGTGCTGCAGTCTCCAGACAGCAGAAGCACCTATTGAGGAGCTCAACGCTTGCTTTTGTCTTTGAATATTTAATATGTGAGTACGCTGTAGCTGTCTTCAGACACACCAGAAGGGGGCATTGGACCCCATTACAGATGGTTGTGAGCCACCATGTGGTTGCTGGGAATTGAACTCAGGACCTGTGGAAGAACAGTCAGTGCTCTTAATCTCTGAGCCATCTCTCCAGCCCTCAACCTTTGTTTTATTACAAAGGTGGCTCTCCTTGACCCTGCATGTCTCAACAGAGCCATTTAAAAAGACTAGAAGAGAGAGAACCTTGGTTGTCTTTGCTTGGGCTGTAGAGGTCTGTGGTTGATACATGGACACCATCATAACCTCCACTTTCAGTCTGTTGTCCTATGTGGTTGGCTGTGTACATTTTGAAAAAGCAGGATTGAAGTAATTGTGTTTAGGCTTAATTTGGGTCCTGTAGGATTTGCCAGCAGAGAGGAGGGCTAGCAGTCGTTCACCAGCTTATTTGATGATTGACATCTGTTAGATTTATGACAACTTGTGGGATGAAGGAGTTACTGTCCCCATTTTTCTCATGTGGCAACTGAGGCAGATGCTGTAGTTCCCAGGCTGAGATGATGTGTACTGACTTGCTTGGGTTTATAAGACTGGAAAGTGCTGAAGCAGGTATCTGAGATCGATGGCTGCCTTGGTACAGACTCTTCCTGCTGTACTAGTTTTTAAATTCCCTGGTTTTTAAGCATAGCTTCATTTATGAACATTGTACTAGTGATAAATAATGTATGCTTTTTTTTTAGTCATTATTAATTTGAACCTAAAATAAGAAAAACATGCTGAGTTCAAGTATTCCCTTTGCCAAAAGGAATACCCCTGACTCTTAGAGCTGGGAAGCCTGAGTGGATTTCCCAGAGTSCACTGCTTGTGAGTGAGTGTCCCTGGTGTGCAGTGCAGGGGCCTTTCTCACGTGTGCAGATGAGAGGCATAGCTCGTTTCCTGCTGTCAAGGAACTTGTGTAGAAAGCAGAACTACACATTAAAATCCAGACTGAACCGCAAGTGAAGTGTGTGTGTGTATACATGCATGTGTGTGCGTGCATGCAATAAAGCTCTGAAGTTAGCTAAACCTACATATACTCTTAGAATCATGTGAGCCAGCTTAAATTTGGCCCACTCTCTATGTTGTGGAACACTTGGCTTGAAAAGTCTGCCTGTCTCAGAATCTAGCTGACCTGAGCCAGTGTCATTTACTTCACAAGTCCAGATTTGACCATTTGGTTCTTAAATCAGGACTCTGGCCTGAGGTTGACCCTGATGGCATACCTTTTATTTCCTGCCTTCTATCTGTTGTGACCTACGATTCTTGGTTTGGTTTTGGTCCTGAGGATTGACCCACAGGCCTTACCTGTGCAGGCAGGCCTTCTCCCAGCCATGCCGCTGCCCTCATTAGGATCCTCTTGCAGAGATTACCTGGGCTGCTTCTTTGTGTTTAAAGCTATAGAATTGGACTGACTTGTCTGAGGTWATATATTTATTTAATAGAAAACTGGGTTATGAATCTACATCTGCAGAGCTGCCCTAGACTGCAGTGACTACTTTAACTTGGCAACTGTCATTTTAGAATTGAAACAAATTTCCCTTAGTTTTTATGTCAACTGAAAAGCCACAAATGGGGCACAGAGGCTCAGTGCAGTGACTGAAGAGTGGCAGTGCTCCTTAGGGGTAGGGATATTGCTGGGCACACCGGGGAGGGTCACGTGACTGGCCTCAGCTGTTCTTGTTTTGCTGGGCTGTGAAGACCTCAGCCGTGAGCCACTGACAGGGTGGCCATGTAGATGGAGCGGGTGAGGTGCTTTGGATGTGGAGTTGGTCTCCAAGCTGGTAAAGCCAGGTTCATCTCTTCTGGTTGCTTGAGGCTGGAGTCTGTTCCTGTTTTAGGACAGGCAGGGATAATACCAAAATGCCTCATGCTGATGGCCTACTTCTTCTTCTTTTTTTCCCCTCCGAGACAGGGTTTCTCTGTGTAGCCCTGGCTATGCTGGAACTCACTCTGTAGACCAGGCTGGCCTCAAACTCAAAAATCTGCCTGCCTCTGCCTCCCAAGTGCTGGGATTAAAGGCGTGTGTCACCACCGCCCGACTTGACGGCCTACTTCTTATTGCTGGAAATCCATTTCTTTCTCTGCTTGCAGTGAATTAGTTCTCTATAGAAGAGGCCATTTTATTTGTAGGTCTAGGGCAAGTTAAGAGAGACTAGGAGACCAGGCAGGCCATGCGGCCTTTGACTAGGGYTTTCTGGCTCTCCTGGCCACCTGTCCTTTTTTCTTTTAAACACTGAGGGTTTGTTACTTCTAATGATTATTTTATTGCACTTCAGGTCTAAAGAATACCCTGCTTAGGGTGACCTTTGGGATTTCTCACTGTTAGAGCCTTTAATATTTTATGAACATTAAAAATAATACCTTTTTGTCCTATAGGAAAATTTGCAAAATATAGTGACCAGAGTGAAGATAATAGTTTAGTGGTAGAAACCAGGCCTTGCAAGTCTAGCACACGTAGAGCCCTAGGTTCAATTCCTAAGTAGATCAAGGCAGACCAGACCTTCCCGTGTCTGCCAGCAATCTCATTACCAGTTACCACCCGGGCTTCATTTTGTTAACCTGCAACTGGCAGCTCTGATGACGATGACAGTGTTGTAAATGTCTTGTGAGCCCCAGTTTGATTTAGAGTCAGCAGAGGCATACAAGAGGCTGGACTTTGTGTTCTATGAACTCTCCCTTACCTAGAATGCCTCTGGTTGATCTTTTCACTGGAGGATTTTATTTGCAAACTGTATTTGAAACCTGGGGTGGAACTTTATATACATTTGCAAACATGAGAAGCACTCAACTTAATCTTGAGCAGTCTTCAGACCCCCAACTTTGCTGTTTTTCAGGACATTTTAAAACAAACTTGAGATGATGTAACTGAAAAAAAAAAAAAGCAAGTTTGACACCACTGATTTCTGTCAGCATTTAAAGATTTAAAAATTTAGTTAAAATGAAAAGGAATAGTTGATAATGACGGCTATAAAAAGGCCCATAGTATTGTGGTGTGCGTTTATAATCCCAGTACTCGGGAGGCCGAGAAGCATAGAAAGCATGGGAAGTATGGAAAATCTTGTTTTCCCCACTGGTGTGAGAATTGAAATGGGCCCTGCGGTTCTTAGCTTGAGCTTCATGCCTGCCCCTGCCCAGGAAAGGGTCCCATAGGGAGTTTGAGGCTAGCCTGGACTACCTAGATTTTAACTCAGAAAACCAGAAATAGGGCTGGCAAGATAGCTCTGAGGGTCAAGATGCTTGTGCCAAGCTTGATGACCTGAGTTCGGTCCCCAGGATCCACTTTGTTTTGGAAGGAGAGAACTTCTACAAGCTGTCCTTTGCCACCCCCCCCCGTCACCCCACACCCCCTTTTGCTTGAGCATTTGTCATTTGACACATGCTGGTTCCCAGTTTACCTTCAGGTGAAATACAGACACCATACTGTGCGCACTCTTGAGCCAGCTCAGTGCGGTCTCCTCATGTCAGGAACTCTGCATCTGTTCTCTAGAGTGATATGCATGGTGGATAAGGCTTTACAGTGTAATTTTAGGGCAAGGAAATAGGTAAATGGATCTTAGACTACATTAGAATGTTTTTTTCTTTTTGAATAAAAATTATACCTTACACTACAGCTATTTGTTGTGTTGCTTGTAAAAACTCTCATTCTTCTGTTTGGTTTATAGTTGTTTATGAAGTAACATCTTTTCTCTGAAATTTAGGTAGTAGGAGTAGGTAAAGCTAAGGAAAAAGTAATGATGTAGCTATAATGTCAATGTAGCTATAACATCTGCTTCCTTTTATTGTTCACTCTGATTTTTCCTTTGACATTTTTGTGATATACATATTATACAAATTATACATATTATATTTATGTATTTATTTTATAAAGGCTCATGCTTCATATTGCATTCTCAATTATAAACTACTTTTAAATATTATTAATTGAACAATATGGTACATATTAGTGAGTGTAATTTTCTGAGACAGGGTCTCACTGAGTATATAGCCCAGGTTGGCTTTGAACTCTTGATCCTTTTAGCTCAGCACTCTGGTTTTTCGAGACAGGGTTCTCTGTAGCCCTGGCTGTCCTGGAACTTACTCTGTAGACCAGGC
>BDUI01000280.1:102275-118980 GCA_002335545.1 Apodemus speciosus
CCTCTCTCTCTCTCTCTCTCTCTCTCTCTCTCTCTCTCTCTCTCTCTGTTTCAATTCATTTATTTTATGTGTATGAGTGTCTGCATGTATATCTGTGTGCCCTGTGGCTACCTTGTGCCCATGGAGGTCACAAGAGTGTTGGGTACTCTGGAATTGGAGTTAGAGGTGGGTGCTGAGAACCAGCCTGGGTCCTTCGTGAACAGCAGGTGCTCCTAACTGGGCCATCTCTCCAGCCTGTTCATGTTTGTTGACACTGCTTCTCTGTCTACCTACTCCTTAGTGAAGCCGCACTGTCCTCTCTCATGCATGTGCACTCATGGCTAGTTTTCTGGTTAAGTTTTATTTGTGTTTAAGACAGTTTTAGTCCTGAGCAAAGTCTTTAAAAAAAAAAAAAAAAAGTACAGAGAGCGCTTGTGTTCCTGCCTGTGCCCCCGTTTCCCAGCTTCTGTACCGACATCCTCCTGCTGCCTTTGTGTTCACTGGTGAACCATCATCCCCTAAATCCATAGTGGACATTAGAATTCCCTGTTGGGGGACATCATGACGGGGCTGGGTAACATGCACACCTGCACCCATCATTCTCAGGGGAGGCATTTACTTCACTCTACTTTGGGTTTTAACAACTTATACTGCCGGGCGCGGAGGCGCATGCCTATAATCCCAGCATTTGGGAGGCTGAGGCAGGCAGATTTCTGAGTTTGAGGCCAGCCTGGTCTACAGAGTGAGTTCCAGGACAGCCAGGACTACACAGAGAAACCCTGTCTCCAAAAAACCAAAAATAAAAACAAAAAACAAAAACAAAACAAAAAAACAACTTATACTTTTCTCTCTCATTTTGAAATCATTTGAAATCTCTTCAGTTTGGTTGGTAAGATGTGGAGTTCTGACTTGTGAAAGAATGCTGGTTCTCCTCTGATGGTCAGTGCACTGCTTACTGCTGCCGTGCCTGGCCAGCACAGGTCTTAGGACCTCCCAAGGCCTCAGCTGACGGTGCTTTCTTTCATAGCACAGAGGACCTGGCTGAGCTGTGGTTCCTGCCTGGAGCTCGGGCTACAAGTGACAAGGAAGCTTCTAATGTCCTGGCACTCTTCTTTCAGAAGTTGTGTGCTTATTTTCTACACTGAGAGTATAAAGAACATTTGAGAGTTAGCTGATAAAGGCTTCACTCAGTGACAGAGTAGTGGACTGTCTTCCAGTAGTTGTCCTCTGTATGTCTAGAAAAGCAAATAGGAACCCTTTCCACCTAGATTACAACATTAATTGCTTAGTCCATTTTCTCGTTAGACAGAATGACAGGGATCAGAGAAGCCATGCTTGTTTGCCGTGTGCTGTTGTAAAATGATGGTGAGCAGACTTAGCGTTAGCACCGAGGATAAAATCACTGTTACGATTCCTCTGGGAGAGTCCTTAAGTTGATCATGATAAAAGGATCATAACTGTTTTTGTTTGCTGTCTATTGTTGTAATCAAGCATCATGTTAACAAGCAACTTAGAAATGAAAGGGTTTATCTCATCCTATAGCCTACAGTCCTCCATTGAGCCAAGTCAGGGCAGGAGCTGACGCAGAGACCACGAGACCCCTGCCTACCAGCCGTTCACTGTTTGYTTTCTTTGCTCTAGCCTTTGTCAAGTTGATCAAAGACCTAATCAGAACAGTAACTCAGTTCACATTTAGATATGGAGGATGAGAAGGGGAGAAAGGTGTAGGTGAATGGATTCTTGTGCACCTCTGCACGTTGCAGGAACGAACTCCAGAGCCCTGGCATTGTGCTGTACCAGAAAAGGTCGAGGACGCTTTTCACTGATTGTCGCTCATTGTCCTGTTCCTCATCAGTGACTAATAATGAGGCCAAGCCTCCATTCTTTCAAGAAAATCTGGTTATTGTTTGTTTCTCTTGTTTTGGTTTTATTTTTTTCTCTCTAATTTGCTTTCCAAATGGTTTAGATGTGGGCGACTGCCCCTTATGTTTACAGACTAACCACAAGGTGGCACTGTTGAAGTGCCCGTGATAGTTTCCAGCAGCCCCTTCTGGGGTGTGCACAGCCTTGGAGAAGCGGCAGAACAGATGAGCATGTGTTATGTATATAAATATGGTTAGTATAATTGCATACAATTCCGTTTCCATTACAGCGAATTTTAAGGCATTGTCCATATCTCTGTTAATGTGGAATTTTGTGGTATTGAATGTTATATGAAATGAATGGACTGTTGGCTGGGACATGGAAATATTTCTGTTAAAATGCTATTTGTTTTAACAGGATTTGATCTGAACATATATACATATGTCAGTATATTTCATACATGAGAATCTAATAGCCAGGGACAAGCTGGCCCAGCTGATTGTGTTCGTGACTGGTAGACTTGGATTAAACCTGGCGTTAGTTCTTTGCCCAGCCCTATGCTGGTAGAGCATTCTGGGGAAGAGAAGTCTGTACACACGTAGGTTTAATGAGATGTAGAAAACGTGGATCATTCTGGTAGTTCAGTGTCCAGTCAGTCARTGAGTATCTGGAGCTTGGATTTTTACTGTTAAGATTGACAATCATTCCAAACTTTTGGTTGTGAAAAATATTAGTTCTAAAAAACTCTCTATAGTCTTGGCTTTTTAAAAATGCTTACTGTGAACATTGTACCTGTCAGTATAAGAAAAGTGGAAAATGTTTGTGGTCTCTGGCTCCTTTTGGTTCAGTGGAAAAAGTGATAATTATGATACGCTTTTCTAAAAATCATGGTAAATGTTTAGTCTGCAATGTCAGTTTCTGCAGGCTAAGTTTGTGGTTTGTAAGAACTGTTGTTAAAGGGAAAATGTATATCGTTTAAAGGGAAAATGTATATCTTTTAAAAGAGAGTCAGATTGTACTTCAAAAAGATAAGTCTTTCTGATCAGTTTGCTGAGGTATCTGTGTGATTAAAAAGGTTGAAATGCTTAGCTTCCTGCCCATGGTTTATTCATTTGTCTAGCCCCCAAGTAAGGACAGAAAGCCATCACAGTCTATAAACATGATTGACTAGATCAAAGGTCACAGGGACAGGCAGGAATGAGCCGTGGCTTCAGGTTGGGTACAGGGCCAAAGCCCCAGCATCACGAGTGGGGAGTGTGAGCACTGGAATTAGCCCCAGGGCTCCAGTCTCAGACCCCGCCCGCACTGTAGCCCATCCTCCTCTGTGGAGATGCAGTGGTAACCTTGGAGTAGGGGGCACTAAAGACAGTGTGTGCCTGCAGTGTGCCTACCACCTAGTGGGTGTGGCATGGTTTTCTGGGTAGTGTAGTGGGAAGCCTTGGGTTTGTGACCTACGCTTATTTTCACTTCCTTTTAGCCCTTAGAGGCACACATAACCAGGAAAGGCGTCTGCACTGTTTGTAGGTGGTTGTTTTATTTTTAAAAAGGTTTTTAACTTTAGATTTTATAACCAAAGCTGTGACCCCAAAGGTGGGGGTTGGGGGATTTCTTTACAGCTGCTCTTTGAGGGTCTTTAAACTACTAGAAGTTACTGTATGATCCAAGCAGCTTTGTTAAGCTGGCCTCACCAAGGGCATTGAGCTGACATCACACATGTGAGGTTCATTTTGATATGGTAGTTTTTACATGTTGAACTTTGAAATTGGTACCTTCTAATTGTTTGAGTTTATTGCTGACATTTTCCTGGATTCTCATGAGGTGCCTGCAGTTAGCACCAGAAGCACTCTCAGAAATATGCGCGCACTATTGGACTGTATTCTGCCGAGGTAGTGATGTGTCCTCGTGTTGCCTTGGGAGGGGGGTGAGAGGCTCCATCAGCATGATAGAGTGGTAAGAGCCAGACACACTGCTGAGGAAAATACTTAGTCTAACACTTCAAAGCCCTTCGGCCCTGGCTAAAGATCACCTTGTGCTCGTTCCATAACCTCTTTTTCCCCAGTGAACTTGAAACCAGAAAGTTTCAAGGTTCGTATGGCTCTTCAGTATGACTCCTGAAGCATCTTGTGCTTAGTGGATTGAGTGCCCAAAACAGAACCTTTGATTCCTACTCTTCTTAAAACATTTTGGGAATATGGGGCTCGTGGTAATAGGATGGAAGTTAGCTGGTTTTGCTAGCACAGATGGGCATTGTTTTCTTTGTGGATGAAGACTTTGGTAGCCTCTTCAACATTCATATCAGCTAAGGAGACTGGAGGGGGGAGGGGAGGGCATGGGACTAAGGGCGCTTATTGATACCTGATATATATTTGGCCCTTTAAATCTCTTAGTAGCCTTCCCAGTGGACTTGAGAGATTCCTTCCCTGTAAAATGTGGATATTTAAAATACTTACCTTGGAGAGTTAGTTTGCAGATTATATGAGATAACTTCTTGCAGTACTTAATATTGTTCTCATGTTATGGACGAATGATATTAAAAAGGATAATAGATTTGCTTACGGCTACTCACATAGCAGTTGACTAAAACAATGCAAGCCAGGTTGTCTGGTTTGACAGCCATTGCATTTCGTAAGACTAAATCACCTTGCCTCCTGTAAGGAATAGTAACCAAAGGAAAGGAGTCTAACCTTGGGTGTCACTAGGGCATTGTTTAAATGAGCGAATGGCATTTGCTTATGCACAAGTTTATTAATGACTTAGTTGTGTGAGTAATCACTGAGGAGGAAAGATCCAAGACTACTAAGGTGCTCTTGCTATAAACCAGTCGACCCCATTTGTCAGAATTAGGTGGCATTTCTAAGAGATGGATTCCTAGGCAGCCTCTTCCAGAGGCTGATTCGGCAGGAAGTGTGAGGGATCCATTCTCTTGCTGTGCTTTTGAAAGTCATTGACCCTAGTTGATTCCAGTCCCCAGTGCATGGCTTTAGGATCTTATGGTTGCAGGCTCTGGCTTGTCAGTAAAGTGRARKTTTGAATGCTGTTCTCCTGGTTCTTCACAGGTCACGGGAACCCTGCCACTGAGACCTGGAAAGGCAGCTGTCTCTTAGTGCATGTTTGTCTTGCTATTGTTTCATCTTTCCAAGAATAGAGGATTTGAAAGGGGAATTGGTTAGGTCATGTTTCTAGCCAATTAGGAAGATCCAGTTAGTGGGATGGGAGTCATGTAAAGTGACCGTTGACATCCTGTGGGAGGAGGTCCAGTGAGCCCCCAGCTTTAGAGAAATGCAAGAAGAACTAAGTATGTTACCCCGTGGCTAGAGAAATGTGATTAAACATGATTTTAATGTGATTATAGTTGGATAAGTATAGACTCAGCTATGGCAGCAGAGGGATTCTGTAATTTGAATCCATAGTTGTAGCTGTGGTGTGGAGAGGCAGACCTGCGTGACTACACACAGGAGAGGTGGGAGGGGGCTCACAGAAGATGTCTTGACTTGGAGAATGCTATCAAGGGCAGAGTTGGACATCATGTCAGGTTGTCCAGACAAGGAGAGTTGGAGACGAAGTACCCAGCCATCTGGAGGGGAGTCACAAGAAATATAGGGACAATGTGCTGGAAGCAGTGACAGGATGGTCTATTTCCACTCTGGTTTTACCGGTTCTTTCTGTCTCTTAATAAAGGAAAGAAAAGGTGCAGCCCAGAGAGGGCCTGGRCCTGATGTTCAGAACCCCCCTGAACCGCTCTGAGGAGTGACTGAGTGGTGCAGCTGGGCTCAGTCCTGCCTGATGGTGTCCARAGGAGACTGTCGGACAAGGCTCCGGGTTTTAAGAACTGGGGGAGGTATTTGTAGGATGCAGCTCATCTTAATTTAAAAAGTTAATTGGCACCTGAAAAGGTTAGGAAGGGTAGATAATCTTCAAAAGGGCGAATGCAAGATATGAAAAATCTCTTGGGTAAGGGTTTTAGAGCTGGCAGCTAATCTGTTAATGTGTTTTGTAATTTTTCTTCAGTGAGCATGGATTGTATGTATTAAGAAGGGACCCAAAGCAACTGGTGCCAACTTGCAAATGAAAGATTGCAAAGCTAGTAAGTACCAGTAAGAGGGAGAGTGAGTGAGCCAGATTCAATTGGCTCCTCATCTGGGTCCTCTTATCAGAATAAAAGTCAGAAGAATGATCTAAAGATGGCAGTGTCTTCATGGAAGCTTCTCCAGATGTCCCCAAGGACCAAAGTGACAGATTTAGACTGGACTATTTAGATGTCTTACAGAGAGGGTTGCTGAGTTTTGGGACCCTGGAGTATTATTACCAGGCCCGGTAGGAATAGCCTGCAGGGGAGAGCGCTGTCCTGGGTGCTGTCCTTGGTTCTGATCCATTTCCCATGCTTGTACTCAGCTGCGGGGAAAGATGGGCTGCTCTTTATGTAGGTCTGCCGAGGAATACCCCTTCTGGATGCTAAAAACCAGAATTCTAGAGACTGCAGTGGCTAGGTCACATGGAAATTTTCAAGATGAATTATAGTAGGGATAAGCATAAAGTGCTGCTGACCCCACCCCACCAGTGGTCAAATAGAGAATTAAAGGGAATTGTTTTAATAGCAACTGGGGAGAAGGACATAGATTTTATTTTAACTTGTAACCATCTCAGGAGTCTGCTGTGCTGTGGCCATTAGGGGAAGGACACCAGTCTTTGGTCGTACGACCCTAAGGTAATTCCAGTAAACAGGGGAGCAGCGGGGCTGCGCAGCCTCAGGTAGGGCTCAGCTCTCCCCTAGGTCTAGTCCAGGAGAGTATTGGTAAAGGAAAGGCTTGGAAACTCATCAGCAGTGTGGCCATGTCATTCTGAGACATTAAGGCAATCTCCATTTGTAAGGCATGCCTGCTGCACCCCCTCCTCCAACTAAAATGTCAGACATGGGACCCACTACATATGGGTTGGAAAGAATTCCTTGTGTGCCATTTTGTGTTGACACTGTCCCAGTCAGTGATTCTTGTCCATGCTCTGTAGAGAAGGAAATGGAGACAACAGCTGCTGCTAACTGAGGCAGGGTTATTTCAGTGTTTGGTTTGTATCATAGAACCAGCAGTGCACAGTGAACCTGGGACATGGCTTGGGGATGAGTTGTGTTTTTCTAGTTACAGAAGACACACCTATAAGTACAAGAAGGAATATAACAGACGGTGACAGTGCCATCATTGGTGATCTTCCATGGCAAAGCTCAGGCAGAGCTGGATCTTGAGTTAATTTCTTTGCAAGGCCCTTGCATTTTTCTCTTATCTCTGCTGTGTATGTGTGCGCGCGCGCGCGCGCATATGTCACTGGGTGTGTCTACAATACTCCTGACTGGTCTGGAGGTGAGAAGGAGCATTGGGAGTTGGTTGTCTCCTTCCGCTCTGGTTTCTTGGGTCTATAGATTGAACAGGCGCTTTCTTCCCTGAAGTCCTGAAGTGAGTAAGCACGTGGCTGTTGCTTTGGAGGCTTCTTRCCCATCTGCTCAGAACAGAAAATAGTTTTCTGTCAGAGGGAGATGAGATTGACATGAACACTTTTATTTTTAAAGATTTACTTATTTATATGAATGCACTGTAGCTGTCTTTAGACACCCCAGACGAGGGCATCGGATTCCATTACAGATGGTTGTGAGCCACCATGTGGTTGTTGGGAATTGAACTCAGGACCTCTGGAAGAGCACTAAGTGCTCTTAACCAGTGAGCCATCGCTCCAGCCCGACATGTGCACTTTAGTTCTTCACTTGCCTTCACTTGTCTTCCTTTTGGCCCCGTGGCTGTGGAGAGTTCACCGTGGAGGTGCTCGTGCTCATGCACGTGAACGGCAGGTGCAGGCTTTGAAGCAAGGAGTTCCCATCCCGGCTTCACTACAGAGCTCAGCCCAAGAGCTTTCCCTTGGGCTTTAACTTTGGAGAACCATTGGCCTGTAAAGGTTTGGCAGAAATATGGGCACGGGACTCTGAAAATTCTGAGGACAGAGCTGTCCCGGGACAGCTCTTACAGCAGGAGCAGCTGCTGCTGGCTGCACCTTTTTGTGAGCCTTTCCAAGCCTTGCTCCTGCATATTGTACCGGCCTCAAGGTTTACTTAGTTTTCACTTTAAAAGAAGGGCTGGTCTGTCCACTGCCCTACCTATTTCTTTCATTGCTTCTTTGTTTTGTAGAGCAAGGCTTAGATCACATAGCAGAAAACATTCTTTCCTACCTGGATGCCAGGTCTCTGTGTGCAGCAGAGCTGGTGTGTAAAGAATGGCAGCGAGTGATCTCAGAAGGGATGCTTTGGAAGAAGCTGATTGAGAGGATGGTGCGCACTGACCCTCTCTGGAAGGGACTCTCAGAAAGGAGAGGCTGGTAAGTACAGGGGCAGGGGGGAGGCTTGTTTGGAAAATATTTCCTTGATGTGCTGTCAGCTTGATTACTCAGGGCAAATATTTGTGAATGTGTCTTTTTAAACAAGGAAGAAAAATGATAGGTTAAAGCTGTTAGAATTTCCCCTTCTGACATGGATTTGTTATAAAGTTTTTAATACCTCAAATGGGTCATACATTCATCTTTTTAAAGCTATAATCTATGCTTTTTCCCATCACAGAACAGTAAGGGAAAAAAATGTGAGAGTTGGAGCTAGAGAGATCCCTCAGTGGATAAGAACATTGTTCATTTAGAGGACCTTGGTTCGATTCCCAGCAATTACCTGTAGTTTACAATATTCTGGTGCTCCGTTTCCAGAGGAAATGCACTCTGATGCCCTCTTCTGGTCACACAGACAAAACCCCCATACACAGAACAAATTTTGGAGGAAAATATGAGAGTCTAGTAATGTTACTTATTATATTTAAATTGCTAGGGATCGAATCAACTGCTCTGTCACAGCAGCCTGAGTTATGTCCTTTCTCTTTTTATCACTGCTCATGGTGAAGAATGGAAACACAATGTAGGGTTTTCTAGGGAAGCCTTTGAGCTTAAATGCAATTTGGTCCTATGCACTGTCAGCATAGAGAACATTAATGACAGAGGCGCAAGACTGGGGAGATGGAGCAAGGTGGGGCTGCCTTTTCCTGATGGGAGGAGGTCTGATGTGAGCTAGGACATCTCAGGCTTCGTTAGCGCTTACTGTTCACGTGCTGCCGTCTGACATCGAACACACCCGAGGAAGGCACAGTCCTAGGGAGGCAGGCTGAGTGCGGCTAATGGGCACGAGGAATTTTGAAAAGGGATGGCAAGCTAATTGTTCTCTTGATGCTAACTCTAACTTTGTAGTGGATAAAATCATAAAAATGTAAAAGCGTTAAATCCAGTGTGAAGGCTCACAGCTTCAAAATGCCTATTGTAATTTAAGAGGTTCATTAAAATGTATAGATTTTGCGACTGATTCATTTCAGTGTGCCCTGTTTTTTATTTGCAAGTTTTTACTAATAAAGTTTATAGGGGGAACAAAAGTTCTAAAATGAGAGTTTAATTATTTGTGTGATAGTACTCAGAAAATAAAAGACCAGCATCGTGCCAGAACTAGATTGTCTCTACCATGGAAACTACAGTTTGTCAGAAACTTTCCTTTTGAACTGTTAACACTCAGTGCAAGGAAAAGACATGAAACGCAGGCTGTCCTTATAAGCTTAAATAAAATCTCGACCTTTCCGTGCAAAAATGTAACATCTGTTTGTTTTCATTCGGCAGGGATCAGTACCTGTTTAAAAACAGACCTACAGACGGCCCTCCCAACTCATTTTATAGATCGCTATACCCAAAGATTATCCAGGACATAGAGGTAACTGTTTACTTCATTGCCTCACCCTTGGGAGCTTCGTCTCAACTTTTTATATTGTTTTCAAAGTCCTTTTGTTCTAAACTCATGCAACTCATATTTTTTTAAAAGTTGAGTTTTGGAAATAAACGTCACAGGGTCCAGAGCTGTTTTTTCAGAGCTGATCACGCTTTTTTTATAGAAATACAACTTTTCAGCAACACATGCTTCTGTAAGGCTGCCGGTTAATTGAACCCTTAGTCCAAGATAAACTGTATTCTAATTTGATAAATTTTCCACTATCCAAGGCCCAGTCTTTTAGGTGAACTTTTATATTTTTGAGCCACCTTTGTGGAAGGCGTGTGTGTAGTCTCCTTTTAAGTCATGCATAGTTTTTCATAAAAACGGCTCAGGTTATTCTAGGTTGTTTCCTCTTTGGCAGCAGAGTTGAGCTTTCGCTGACCAGTGCTGTATACATAAAGTTACAGCCAGTTTCCAAACTGTGCAGTAATCCTTGTCCCCAGGTGATGAACAGAAAAGTTACTGTGCCAGAATTCGTTAATGGAGAAACAAGTGCCTTTGTGGAGCTCGTCCACGGCCCCTTCTCAGGCAGATGTGAACTAATGGATCCATCCCTTTAATGGTTCATCTGTGTGTGACCGGATATCATTATTTAAAAGAGGAAACTCTTGTCTTGAGCGTATGCTCTCTAAACAACTTAAAAACTAACCTTTTAGAGAGGGCTCAATAATTTTAAACCATTGCCACATAAAGTTTAAGAATTAATTGACCTATTGTTTAAAACTTGGGCTAATGTCCTGCAGTGCTTAGTGGGTGACATAGAGCAGACTGTCATGACAGGTTCGGGCTTGTACATTTCAGGGGGGGAAGGGGCTGCTCTAGGTCGGTGCGCCAAGACCCTGTGTCTGCACATCTTGGAAATGCCCTTTGGTTCTTTGGCAGGGGTAACTGTTGAGAGACTCTCCTACTTTCCATGAGTGGTCTCAAGAAAGCATTCCTTCTGAGGGCATGTTGCTTAAAGCCGTTCATTAATAAACAGGAATTCTGGAGAACCTTTATCAGATTGAGGTTTGGTGATGTAGATTATTTTATTTAGTTGTCATGACTACTGTTATAATTGACAGTATGACAGCACTTACCATAACCATTTCCTCAGGCTGAAAAAATACTTTAGAGCTAGCAGAGGAGGCAGATGTGATGGGAAATGGAGTCATGGGGAAACGCTGTTTGATATAAAACCTCTGCATCACGGTGGTCTTCCCAGTGGTTCTTAAAGTGTGGTTTGGGAAAACCCACTGCCTGGCCACAGAGTCTCCTCCAGATTTTTGTGGCTAAGTTCTTAGTATGAGGGATGACGTTTATGCTTCAGTGAACTCACTAATAGTAATAGTGTACCGCTAATGGGACACTTACTTATACCAGATACTTTGTTTAGTAGTTTATAGCATACCTTCTCATTCGATAGTCTAGACACCCTGAAAAGTAGGTCAAGTCCACATTGAAAATCTAAGGAAACATGGGCTGACAAGGTAAACTGTTACCCTGGATCACAGTGAGTGGCACAGCCCATAATCAGCCACACACTCTCTCGGACACATTATTGAGTGTTACAGTCCACAGCTGTCCACATACTCTAACCAACAGTTACTGAGTCGTAGAGCCATGACCAGTCAATCACATACACTTTGGCTCTTCATACAAGACCTTTGCAGTACGGATCAGTGGCACCAGCTCTGAACAGAGCTCCACTCTGTTTTAGGAGTGTGCTGTGTTTTGTCRGGGCAGGCATAAATGTGGAAGTTCCGTATCTGGGTGGCACACAGAAGAGCTTGTCCATAATGACTGCTGTGAGAGTGTCACCTGCAGGAGACAGTGACTGTCACCCCATACTCTGCCACAGACTGTGAGGGGTTTACACTGATAACTACAATAATTTTACAATGTTTCTATCATGCCATATCGGTACTGTATCATATATCATTAAAGGACACAGAGACTAAAAGAAGTTTTAGAATGTGCCACATAGAAGAGGTGGGCTTTTAGCTGAGGTTTGTTTAGCCCTGGGCTTACAGTTGTTTGCTATTTCCAAAGTAGAACATTGAGGAAGTGAAGGAGAGAGGCATGTTTGATTCTGTAGACTTGTCTTCCTCTGAGGATGTGGCCCCCTCAGCACCTTGACTGCTGAGATGAGATCCCTTGGCCCTGCTTTCGTTCTGGGAAAGCTTAGTTCTTAGTTTAGGGAAAAGGTAGCATTGATAACCTTATCAAGCCCACTGCCCAGATACAGGAACCCCAGAGTGTCCGGGTCTCCCTAGCCCGTGCACAGCCCTGCACAGCCCTCATCCAGTCTTCCTCTGCACTCCTGCTCTCCTTGACAGCTTGCTGACTCCTCAAGTACAGCGTTCTCAGCTTGGCCTTGCCTATCATAAGCACAGAGGAAGAAGTTCCTCTCCTAACTTTGCCTTCCACATTGAGCCACCAGAAATTGGCTGTATTTTAAGGAAAAATAGACAACCTGGTTTTGTGTGGCTAGCTCCTGCTGTTGAGAAAGTGGGGAAGTGAGAATCGGAGTCCGGAGAATAGTTCACATTCTTCACTTTCTGAAAAGGTTCCTCTCTCCTGGGTGTTCTCGCCACACAGAGGGTTTGCAGGCCTCTAAATTGAAGAGGAACTCCTGSCAAACCTGAGGTGTGTCCCGAGCAAGAGGCAGCCACACTCTCCCCTGATATCTAGAGTCCTTGTCAATGCTGTTTTCAGGAAGGCTTACTGTCCACTCACCAAGGGACTTGCGGTGACTCCCCCCCGCTCTGTCCACCCTGCACTCCCAGATGCCTCTGCAGATGGAAGGGTGTTGCTCTTACAAACAAACTAATGTCCTGATGTAGGATTTTCTTTTCTGCTGTTGCAGAGTAGTCTCTCTATACCGGGTAAGTGGCTTTGAAGCACTGCCCTTGGAGCTGGCCTGGGGAAAATGACGGTGTGTTGTATCACACCTTTTAATAAACCACATTTCATTCAGGGAAAGTGGAAAGCTTTTTTTGTGGTTTGCAAACTTGATATTAACATTGTCCCAACTAGAAAATACTGAAACTTGCCCACCCACTCAGTTATGTTTAGGCTTCTAAAAATAATGTTATTTCTCCATACTCAGACATCTGTTTTCACTCTATTGCCAATTTAAATGCCGCTGTACACTCTGTATATCATGGCTACTTTCCCAGTGTTTTGAGATTTTGCGCAGGGTAAGGCCATTTTACAAGTTCTCTACCACGTGAAATCCTTCTCTACAGTAGCCGCACCACCTTCCGGCTCAGGCATGGCAGGTATTCGAGAGGTCACCTGTGTGTGACTGGCCTCGCTCCTGCCTCCCTGGGTAATAGCTGAGGTCCGTGCGAAGGCTGGACACCTTGATGATCCTTCCACGAAGTGCAGGCTACCAAGCAATAAATAGCAGCCAGGCGAACACAATTCCTATAATTTGGGGAGAACCCTCCCTTTTTAATTACAGCCCACTGTTTTTGTCAGTGTTCCCAATAGGTGGTGAAGAGCACATTTCATCTTAGTGGTCCCTTTGATAGTTGGGGGAGCATGTCTACTGACCTGCCTCACAGAGGTGGAGGCTGCTGCCTGCCAGGCCCGAGGGCTACTCCTGTGAAAACCCGGTTCAGAAGAACTGGAGTGAGGGTTGAGGCTGTCAGACATGGCGCTGGTGTTCTGGGCAGGCCCAGTCCTCAGCAAGTGCTGCCTTTATGTGCGGTGGCCTGGAGAGCTAAGACAGGCAGTCTCAGGAGTGCCCTTGGTGGCTGCATGACTTTCCTGACACTTCCTGTTGGTTCCAGTGAGCTATACTTACCTTGGATTCAAGAACCTAAAGATTTAAAAACTTGCCCTAAGTAGGGGCTTCCCAGTGTGACTCACTGAGAGTCTTCTGAACATTTCCTTGAAATATAAAAATATCTTAGAGAGTTAGAAACCTTGTGAACGTGGAGACACGCAGCCATAGCCTGGTTTCCTTCTGACTGGAAGGCAAGTGGGCTATCTGGTGGCACTCATGAAGAAGCCCTGTCCCCTCACAGCTGTCTGGCGCTCAGGAGTAAATGGGACAGCTCAGCTTTAATATTGACTCCTTTGCCCAGGTGTTTCAAGAACTGATCCGGCTATCACAGGAGATGTGGCCACCCGGTGCCATTGTGGCTTTTCCTCCTCCGTCTGTTCTCTGTGTCCCCAGTGTGTTAGGTGCAGTTAAAGATTATGGCCGGTTCACCTGTTCTAGAAAGTACTTCACGAGTAGCAGGAAGTGTCTAAGAAATCCTCTCAGCTCCTTTTAACTCCCATGTGATGTAAATGTGCTTGCTTTCTCTGTTCTGTACACAGAGTAGAGCCTGTATTAGATCACACCACTGTAAAGCCCAAGGACAGCCATGCGGCTTAAAAACAGTGCTTGGTGGACAGTCAGGCACGTTGTCCATTTAATACACACTTCCTGTCAGCTCTTCTTCCCAAAGGATGGCACCCGAGCATGGCTGACTACTGGCTAGGAACAGACTCCTTTCTAGTGTACCTGGCTTCCTAAGTCAGCACCTCCCTAAGATGGCCCAGTCATTATCAAAAATAGACTATTTCTATAGATGTTTCTAGACAATGGGTTTATTTAAATACRCTTTTATGCTCTGGATCCCTTTACAAAGTTGCCATAGAGACTAATTGATACCTATTATGAGAGATGGTTGTACAGTGGGGTCAGTTAGTTTTCCTGGTTTTGACACTTACCAACCACTAGAGATACTGTGTGGCTAGGAAGTCCCGATGGCAGCAGGCACCCAGAAGAGCCCGTCTGCACCTGTGTGTGTGGGCGCTATACGCTGCTTGTTTGGGGCTGGCTCTCTGAGGGCCTGTGCTGAGCACAGAGGTCACAAATGACAGACACTTGCCCTTTCAATATACATGTATTGATTGATACAGGTATTAATAGCCCCAACTGTCCATTTCTTTTCTCTATAAAAATGTGAGCAGTGGCCCGCCCTCAACATTAGGTGAAGAGCTGGCTAGAAATACTCTATGTACCTGTCCTCTGTATAACTGTGCTTCTGCAGATTCAGCTACCACATTGGGAAAAGAATTAGAAACATTACATTTGTACTGAACATGGACAGGATTTTTTTTCCTCTCTCTCCTTTGGTTGTGATTCCCTAAATACTTTAGCATCACAGCTATTTGTATAATATTTATATTGAGCCAGGCATGGTAGCACACACCTTTAATCCCAGTGCCCAGGTGGCAGAGGCATGTGGATCTGTTGAGTTCGGAGGCCAGCCTGGTTTACTGAGTGAGTTCCAGAACGGCCCAGACTACACAGAGAAACCCTGTTTCAAAAAGAACTACAAAGAAAAACCACAAAAATTCCCCAATGTTTGTATCATATTTACTATTAAAGCTCATCTAGAAATGACTTAAAACATATATGATGATGTGCATAGGTATATGAAAATATTATACCATTTAATTACATGTGGCAAGAAGATTTAGAGTTTAAAGCCAGCCTTGGCTACATAGTGAGGAGTACTTCAAAACAAAACAAAGTAATTATGCTGTTTTACATAATTATGTTATTTTGCAAAATCTATACCATAGACTTTGGTATCTGTGCTGGATTGTAGAACATTTCCTTTGAATGAATGCCCAGAGATGACAGTGTATAATGCACAAGACAGTGTTGTTAGTGAGCGCTCAGATAATGTTAGCATCCTAGAGTTCAGAAGAATGCAGTCTTCAGAGCAGAGGACTCTTGGCTTACCAGGTGCCAGGAGGAGCAGTGTTTGGGCCTCTGTTGTGAGGAGAAGCTAGGTTACCTTCTCCAAACAGCAAGCACTCAATTTTAGCTACTCACAGATCCTCTTTCAACCTGGACTCAGAAGTTGAGTGTGGACAGCTGTTCCTGGTTTCTACTGGTTTCAAAGGCTAAGACTCCAGACCAGCTAGTCTTAGTAGAGGCTTAGGGTTTTTAATCTTGGATAGTCCCTCCTAGCTACTTGCTGAGGCTGGGCCTTCTAGTAGACACTCTCTACTTCCTCGCTGAACTGGGCCAGAGTGCCTTTGGTGTCTTTCTGGTCCTGTAGCCAGAGTTTGATTTATTTGACACAGACAGTGCCCTGGGTTGTTCCTGTATGTTTGTATTCTGTGTTCTCTGCCTAAGAGCTGAGACTATCCTTTGTACTGATGGATATAGTCCTAGCTGGTCAGAACTGGGCATAACTTCTAGCTAATCCAGTTTGCAGACTTAGGCAGGTTAAACTATTTCCTTATTTATAAAAGGAAAACAATAAGAAACACTACCAAGATTATTGGCTTAATCTTTAACCGAGCAGATTTAGTTCAGAGTCTTGATGTCCCTTAGTGTATCATGGGATTACATTCGATAAATTCACCATAAGTTGAAAATAGTGTAGGTTAAAATGTGTATAATGTACGTAACCTGCTGGGCGACGTTCCTCAGAAACACACTGTAGATCCTGTTCCTCTTGTGCTCTAGTGGCAGATCATGGCTTGCTACTGTCAAGCAGCATCCAATTGGCTAGCCAGGGGAAGGATCAAAATTCAAAACAGTTTCTGTTGAATGTATATTATTGTTTTCGCATTTATCTTGCCTTAGTCAAGATTTAAAAAAAAAGCTAAGCCTAACCGTTAAAAGTGAGGCGAGGGGAGAGGGGGAGGGCAGGTATGTTCGCACAGGTGTGAGGGGAGGGGGAGAGCAGGTGTGTTCACACAGGTGTGAGGGGAGGGGGAGAGCAGGTGTGTTCATGCARGTATGCAGGAAGAATCCTGATATGCATCTTAGGCAGGCCTTGAACTTGATGGCCCCAGTTCCTAGGATTCCAAGTATTTAGCCTCACAATTGGCTTTATGCCTCCTTGGATTGCAGTGTGCGTCCTGTTGGTTTCTCACTTCTTGATACTGGGAATATGCTAACAGCTCATTAAACAACACACCATGTACGGTTTCTCTCTATTGTTCTGGCTGTCCTGGAACTTCCTCGGTAGACCAGGCTGAACTCCAACTCAGATCCTTCTTTCTGCCTCTCCTGGGAGTAAAGGCATGTAC
>BDUI01000280.1:119677-142259 GCA_002335545.1 Apodemus speciosus
TTTTTTTAGAACAGTTTTAGATGGGCTTTAATTTGGGTCAAAAATTTTCTATTAAACATTTTTTAAATTGAGATGGTTTTATATGTAAGTGTACTGGCTTGTTTTGTTGTGTCAACTTGACACAAGTAAGAGTTATCACAGAGAAAGGAATTTCCACTGAGGAAATGCCTCCATGAGATCCAGCTGTAAGGCATTTTCTCAATTAGTGATTAAGGAGGGAGGGCCCATTGTGGGTGGTGCCATTCCTGGGCTGGTGTTCTTGGGTTCTATAAGAGAGCAAGCTGAGCAAGCCAGAGGAAGCAAGCCAATAAAAAATATCCCTTCATGGCCTCTGTATCAGCTCCTGCTTCCTGACCTGCTTGAGTTCCAGTCCTGACTTCCTTTGGTGATGAACAGCAGTGTGGAAGTGTAAGCTGAATAAACCCTTTCCTCCTCAACTTGCTCCTTGATCATGATGCTTTGTCTAGGAATACAAACCTTGACAAGACAGTAAGCTTCCTCCTTTAAAAGCATATAATAGTAATTTTTAGTTATTCCTAGAGTTGCACATTCACTATCATTATTTAATTCCAACAGTTTTACCTTTCTAACTAGTGAGAATAACCAACCTACAAAATGAGAAGTAGAAATTCCATGGGGAAACTTGGCCAGAACGTTTTTCATCCTTTGAGCATAAAACTGAATATTGAATATTATGATTTAGATGTTGCAATCAATAATACACTTTTCCATTCAGATCTACAGATCTTTATGAGATAGCCTCTGTGGGGATGGCACACGTTTAACTCAAAACTCCAACTAAAACAGTTATTTCAATGATGACATCTGTGACATATGCCAGTGGTGACATATGCCTGTGGTCTTAGTACTTCAGAAGTTGAGACAGGATGACGGGAACTTCAAGACTGACCCGAGTTACATATGGATATGACATCAGAGTGAAACTTCATTTCCAAAACATTTTTAAAAAACTTTAGGAAAACATCTTCAAAAAAACCATCCATCCTCTTAAAGTCTAGTTATGTCGTTCTTGTTTATGTAATGGGTTCATGTAATCAGTTATGTAACTGATGCCATGTTAGAGGCACCATTCTGACCTTAGAACACAACTCGTAGGCCTTGACACCTGCCAAACAGAAACAAAGAAGCAATCTAAGAAAGATCTGGCCCATATTCCCAGGATTCAGGAAAGTCCCTGTGGCGGTCCTCACAGACTCATTTATTTGATGCATAGTCACTAGGGAGTAGTACTATTTGAATGGATTAGAAGGATTAAGAGGTGTGGCCTGTTGGGAAAAGTGTATTACTGGGGGTGGGCATTAAAGTTTCAAAGCCCAGTGTCTCCCTCTCAGTCTGTGGGTCACGATATAGCTTTCAGCTACTGCTCCATCACCACGTCTGCCATGCCTGCAGCTGTGATGATAATGGACTAAACTTCTGTAACTGTAAAGAAGACCTCAATTAAAGGCTTCCTTTTATGAGTTGCTTTGGTCATAGTGTCTTTTTATAACAATAGAATACTAACTAGAACAGTCCCTAAACACATTAACTTTGGGGTTTTGGCTTTTGAAACAAATTTTTTTTTGTTACCTGTTTTTTGGTTTGTTTGTTTGTTTGTTTGTTTGTTTGTTTTTGTTTGTTTGTTTTGTCAACCAGAATGTGGTTTCTGTGCATGAAAGACAAAAAACAACCCAAAACAAATGAACAAACAAACACCCCTGAGGATTACAGCTGAATGATTTAGAGTTCTCTGTTTAGTTGCTGGCCATCAATAAAGACTTTCTTTTTGGCTTTAAGAGTGTCAATGTGTGTTCTCTGGTAGACTAAACTTGTAACATTCTGGAGGCAACAGCGGATTCCCAAAGACTGAGACATAAGGATTCATGAACCAACTCTGGGGCAAAGAGAGTTTTTAGTGGATATGAACCCTTAGATGTTCCAGGGCTACCTCAGAGGCTCCTGACACCTTTACTCTGAATGGAAGATTACAGAAAATCACCTGCATATGTTTAATCCAGAGGTGATTGTTTATGGCACGTTCTAGATATGACACTTAATAAAAGGCTGGGTGCAGCCCAGATCTTGGTGTCCAGGATTCAGGTGAGATCCCCTGGTTTAAGTCTATGTGGTAGCCAACAATGGCTGTCTTCATTGTTGCCTGTCTATGTGTCTCTCTGTCTGTTTTTGTCAGTTTTGTTGGCTCAGAAAACGGGGGCTGTGATGGAACAGGAATGAATAGTCCCAAGACACCACTAAGTGTATCTGTGGAACTGGAGTCAGAGATAATTTTGAGCTGCCATGTGTACTGCTAGAAATCAATCTTGGATCCTTTAGAAGAGCAGCCCATGTGTTTTGCCACTGAGCCATCTCTCTATCCTCTTCACTGTCCACCTTTTGTATCAGAGTCCTCCCTCTTGGATCAGTGAAAAGATTAATCAGTTTCAGGAAAAGAGTCGGGAGTTTCTGGCATCTTAGGGAAAGTTATGTGAAGTCTTTAAGTTTGGATGTCACATGTGGTGATATTCAGCACATGACCTCTTTCTCCTTTTACCAAGAGGTATTACTTTTTTGGGTGACTTCTGGGATGTAAGAGTGCCCCTTACTTTAGAGTGCTTCCTATGCTCTCCCTTTGAGACCCCAATTTCTCAGCCTTGACTGTACCACCTTGGACAAGAGCATGGAGGAGCAGTCAAAGAGCATGCCAAAGGCCTGCAGGAGGAGCAGAAGGGGAGAGTAAGTCAGAAAGAAGAGGAAGAAGAAAAAGAGGGGGAGGAGGAAGAGAAGGAGGAGGAGAAGGAGAAGAAGGAGAAGGAGAAGAAGAAGTACAACAATAACAACAACAACAACTAGGAGCAGGAGGGAGAAGCTGGTGAGAATGAAGAAAGGGGATGGAATGGATAATGAAGGCAAAGAAGGGGCTTGTGCAGAGCCCTGCCTTGAGAGAGCTGCTGGAAAGGAGGGCAAAAGAGGTCTGTACTGGCTGGTTTTATGTGTCAACTTGGCACAAGCTGGAGTTATCACAGAGAAAGGAGCCTCCCTTGAGGAAGTGCTTCCATGAGATCCAGCTGTAAGGCATTTTCTCAATTAGTGATCTAGGGGGAGGGCTCATTATAGGTGGTACCATCTCTGGGTTGGTAGTCCTGGGTTCTATAAGAAAGTAGGCTGAGCAAGCCAGGGGAAGCAAGCCAGTAAGCAGCACTCCTCCATGGACTCTGCATCAGCTCCTGCTTCCTGACCTGCTTAAGTCCCAGTCCTGACTTCCTTTGGTGATGAACAGCAATGTGGAAGCTGAATAAACCCTTTCCTCCCCAACTTGCTTCTTAGTCATGATGTTTTGTGCAGGAATAGAAACCCTGACTAAGACAAGGCCTCAAGTGGCAGAAATTTCCCCCTGTGCCCATGTGCTCCAGGCTCGTCCCCAGTTTCTCTTCTATTAGATCTAGTGTATCTGGTTTTATGTGGAGGTCCTTGATCCACTTGGACTTGAGCTTTGTACAGGAGATAAGAATGGATCAATCTGCATTCTTTTACACGTTGACTGCCAGTTGAACCAGCACCATTTGTTGAAAATGCTATCTTTTTTCCAGGATGGTTTTAGCTCCTTTGTCAAAGGTCAAGTGACCATAGGTGAGTGGTTTGTTTCTGGGTATTCAATTCTATTCCATTGATCTACCTGCCTGTCATTGTACCAATACCATGCAGTTTTTATTACTATTGCTCTGTAGTGTAGCTTGAGGTCAGGGATGGTGATTCCAGTTCTTTTATTGTTGAGAATAGTTTTTGCTCTCCTGGTTTTTTTTTTGTTGTTGTTTTTTGTTTTTGTTTTTTTTTTTGTTATTCCAGATAAATCTGGAGAATGCTCTTTCTAACTCTATGAAGAACTGAGTTGGAATTTTGATGGGGGATTGCATTGAATCTGAAGATTGCTTTCAGCAAGATGAATCCTTCCAAAAAATTCATCAGCTGTGGACTAAGCATGCAAATACATGATCCTATAGGGGAAGGGGGCATCCAAACCATAGGGGCCAATCGTGCTCCTTCCTTCCTTCCTTCCTTNGTCCTCTTCACGCTGTGTAGAGATGGCAGGGTGCTCTCCTGCCCAACCACACTGCCTTTTGTTAACTTCCTTCCTAAGGAGCCTGCCGGCAGAGTGGAGGGGAGGAAGGCCACGGTTGTTGAAGTGTGAAGGGGACGGGAACTGAGAATCAGGCTGTTTGCAGTGAGCTCTGAGAGGCAGAGATGATACAACGTGATTACGGATATCTGCTTGAGTTCTTTTAGGCATTGTCTTCATCTGTATTGGTACCTTAGAAAACTAAGAAGTTAAATAATTTCCTGGGAGTCACATTACCAGTGCATTTTGAGCCCTGAGTTTAGGTAACCTGTGACTGTAGGGTTTGCAATGTAGGCATTGCAATGGTGGAGGCTTTAGTTTTTTGTTGCCAACCCAGAGGAGAGTGGAGAAGACACTGCAGGAGAGTGCTGTGACTGGGAGTTGGGTGTCAAAGATCTGCTCCTGCAYTCCTGGGAAAGCACACCTCCCATGCCTGATAGATAGGCTTGCAGGCAGGGTGACCAAGTCCACCAGAGAAAAGGGCGTCGGAATGCAGTCTGGCCAGACTGAGGGGGACTGCAGGGGTGAGGAGCAGGAAGGAGCATCTCAGGTGACTCCGATGCGCATTCACAGGCACAACAAGGACGTGGGATAGTTGCTCGTTCTACCCTGTGTTCTGTGTTGTCCCCCTTTGCTTACTTCTCTCTCTGTCACACTGTCAGGCTCTTCTTAAGCCTGCCCCCCAGCACAGCGGCTGCCTTTGCCCTGGCTTGGYCTCTAGGCTGCTGTTTCTGCCTCAGGTTACTGYTCAACCTTCAGGGTTCTCTGTGGCAGTATCCTTTAGGATGTTGGGGCTTCCTCTAGAGATGATACACTGTGCACCCCATGTCGTACACTTTCTGTGTAAGACAGAAAGTGCTTTGATAAAATGCCACAGCTTAGTTTGCAGATGTAAGCTGCAGATTTCTCAGCCTGCCAGAGACCAGTGGGAACTTTAAGCTTGAGATTGCCTTGGGCCCCCCAGCTGTCAGACTCCTGTCATCACAGATTCACTCAGAGCCTGCCGTCTTGAGGGATTGTCTCTGTCACTGGTACAAACCTGAAGACATCTCTGAGTTAATGACTGGAGTGTGAGATAGATAAGCGAGTGCATAGCCGGATTTAACGTGTTAAAAGCATCTCAGATTTGTCAGCTTTAAGGAGGCCGCTGCTGGGGTTCTGCCGGCAGCACACACCTGGTACAGCAGGAGTGACACGAGCCCACATATCACCTTTCCCTGGTTTTCACTGTCCCAGCTTTCTGTTCTCTTCCAGAGTCTGGGATGTGAACACTGGTGAGGTTCTCAACACACTCATCCACCACAACGAAGCCGTACTGCACTTACGCTTCAGCAATGGACTGATGGTGACTTGTTCCAAGGACCGTTCCATTGCTGTGTGGGACATGGCTTCTGCCACCGATATCACTTTACGCCGTGTTCTGGTTGGCCACCGTGCTGCTGTCAATGTAGTAGACTTTGATGATAAGTACATCGTGTCTGCCTCTGGAGACAGGACCATTAAAGTGAGTGTGTTCTGCCGTCTTTAGCTGACCGTTCCCATCCCTAAACAGCAGAGAAAGACAGAGGTGGCTTACACCAGGTGGTGGGGTCTAGTCTCTGCACTCCCATGAGACCTTCCCATCCACATGCTTCTGGAGCCACAGGCAAGGCAAGAAAAAGCCATTGGTCCCATGGAGAAGGATTGCCAGTTCCATGAGCTGCCGTGGCTGGTCGCCGAGTGTAGGAGCTGTACACAGTTGTCTCATACCACCAGCGCACAAGCTGCTGTCTCTGCTTCACAGACATGGCTCAGACTAGTCCTGTGGAGCCTAGATTTGGCTTATTGACCTCTAAGAGCTTGCTGTTGCGCACTGGTTAGATGCTGGAGAGAGAAGGAGGAACAAGACAGCCCCTGCCTTCAAGAAGCTTATCGGGCAGATGGAAGGCAAGCATGGGACCAGCAATTGAAGACTAGGATAGCCCACGGGTGTAAGATTCAGTTCTGACTCCCATATCTATGTCAACTCATTTTGTTTGTATGTGTACACACACACACACACACACACACACACACACACACACACACACACACACACTTCTCTTAATTACATTGATTCTGTGACAATCTCACACATTGTCCATGCTGATCATCCTTACCAGCTCTCCTGTCTCCACATTCCCTGGCATTCAACATTCTATCCCCTGTCTCTGAATTTGCCTAGACACTTCATGTAAACAGAATCGTGTGCGGTGTGGTCCTTTGTGTCTGTAATAGAGGGTTTAGCACAGATCAGTGGTGCTTCTGCTGACCAAACCCATCTTTTTACTCTGACCGGATCACACTTTGTTTCCCTTTCTGCGAGGATGGACTGTTGCTGGTTTTTCCCCCGGCAGTCATGAATGATGTTGCTATAAACATTTGCCCATGCAAGGGTGCTGTCCCGTGTTACAGTCCTGCCAGCATGAGACATTGTTCTGGCTTTAAGGATTTCTAATGGTTAGTACTGCACAGCTCTGTTCCCTGATAACTCACCTTACAGATCGCAGGCTGTATCACATGAAACTGCAGGTGTCTGGAAGCTGAGCAATTAGATTTTATGTCATTAACTTAGCCACATGCCAACAGCAGCACAAGGAGAGCAGCCCAGGCGTCAAGTCAGGAGCTCGTGGGCCTGACTAGAGGTCACCTCTGCTTTGCATGAGGTGGCATGGTTTTSAGCTGTAGCTGCAGTCCTGGGCTGCAGGAAGATCTGCCGGTTTGCTCTTACTCTGCAGTGGCTAGTCGTGCCCGCTTGCTTGTTGGTCATTGTRCCTGCTCTGGATAAATGTATCTTGAGCCCACTTAAAACTTAGATAGCTTTATTTTTCTAGATGAGTTGTAATTTTTTTAAAATTGGATATTTTGTTTGTTTACATTTCAAATGTTAACCCCTTTCCTGGTTTCCCCTCTGCAAACTCCCTATCCCATCCCCCCTTACCCTGCTTCTATGAGAGCGCTCCCCACCCACCCACTCCCACCTCGCTGCCCTAGCATTCCTCTACATTTAGTAGTTAAGAGAACTTGCTGTTCTTGCAGAAAATGCAGGTTCAGTTTCCGACACCTGCACTGTGGCTCCCATCTGTAACCCTCGTTCTGGTTCAAGCGGATCTCTTGCCCTCTTCTGCCTTCCAGGGATACTAAGCACAAATGTGGTGCACAGAAATACTCATGCAGATAAAACATCCATGCGTGTCACATAGATGGATGGATGGGGAGATGGGTGGGTGGGAACATTTTTCATACAKTATGGAGATGAGCCTCTTAATCAGATTTTTCTTTCATTCTTTCACTTTGTCGATGTCATCCTTGGGAGGGCAAAAAACTCTAATTTTGACACCCAGTTTATCAATTTATTGTTTGTGTGTATGTACTTTTGTTGTGATCCCTAAGAAACCATTGCCTCACGCTGGGGGTTTACAAACAGCTCCTTTGTTCTTCTCCCCGAGGCTTGTCTAATTTCAGCTCTTCCATTTAAATCTTTGAACTTGAATTAAATTTTCATATATGGCGTGGGGTTGGGGGTAAAATTCTATTTGCTGGGACGGACATAGAAATGCCCGCTCATTCTGCTGAATATAAGTGCCGCTGTCGCCCTCACTTGGCCTCCGGCCACCGTGTGTGTCCTTATTTGTCTCGCCGCACAGTAGGTGTGCCAGCGAGCACCTGCATCGTACAGTCTCACAAGAGGAGACTTTACATCCTGTGTGGACGATTAGGAGTCATAGGCCAAATAAATGGTGCTCCTCAAGAAACTGAGAAGCAGAAGATGTGGACCGTGAGGATTTTGTATGTCAGGCGCATTAAGTGTGCCGTGAGCTAGCACGAAAACAGAAAACCTGCCACAGACTCTCCTCCACAGAAAGAAAGGCCTGMGCCTTTGTGAAGATTGTGAACTTTAGACTTCTTAACTCTCCTGCGTTTTACTCCAGCTCTGTCACCCGTGGCCAGGAAGACTCGCACTGGCCGACATTAGCTGGCCTTTTGGGTTGATCCTTGTGTGCCCTTGCCTCCCTTCTGTAGCCACACTGTCTCTTGAATGCTAGGATCTAGGGCACACGTCCCTGGCAGCTCTCTCTGAAGGTGTCATCCTAACCGCACTGCTGCCTCCCTGCAGGTGTGGAGCACGAGCACCTGTGAGTTTGTTCGAACTCTCAATGGGCACAAGCGAGGTATCGCCTGTCTGCAGTACCGGGACCGCCTTGTTGTCAGTGGATCATCAGATAATACCATCCGGTGCGTAGAAATTAGTTTATTATTACAAAAACCATTGTAGAAAACACAACAAAACAAATGTCTCACCCCAGAATCAGAACACATAGGAGTTTACACCCTGTGAATCATGCAAAGGAGAAGGCTTGATATGGCCATAGGCTGGAGTTGCTGGCTGTGTGTGATCTCCCTGCCTTTCCTTGCTGGTTTTTCATTTCCTGCCTCAAGTCTGCATCTCCAGAAACCTTTTCCGAGGCCATTGGACTCTGTGGATTTATCAGCTGAGACACCAGGAGAATTCCCAGGGACTAAGTGTAATTGAAATGACTTTGTTGATGATTTGATTTAAATAGAAAATGACTTTTAAAGGTTTCAAATTGTATAAAGGAAAGTATAACAAAGTGAGGTTTCTGCCTAAATTAGTGTAAAAGCACAAGTGTTAGACTGAGTGGTCTGTATGAGCTGTGAGATGGGAATTTGGGGGTGCAGGGGTGTGGAGAGACTCGCCTGCACGGAACAGGCGCACAGAACGTGCGGAGGGCGCAAGGTATGTGAGGGCATTTGTTTCATAGACGACTGCTTCTTGTTCAAGGTTATGGGATATTGAATGTGGTGCCTGTTTAAGAGTCCTAGAGGGACACGAAGAATTGGTCCGCTGCATCCGTTTTGATAACAAGAGGATTGTCAGTGGCGCCTATGATGGGTATGTGTTTCATCTGCACAAGCAAGGCAGTAGCCTTGTCAAGAACAGAGTTACTGTGTATTAAACAGCAGTGGGAATGCAGAACTCTATGAGAAAGATCATCCTACCAGTGGGTGAGGATGCTCAGATCCAGAAGATGAGGTAAAGCATCGTGTTGTAGCCAGGCACTTGAAGTCGGACCTGCGGGATTAGTGAGGGTGCTCGCTGCACAAGCCTGGTGACCTGAGCTCAGTCCTGGTGAAGGAGAAGTAACTCACTCCAGAAGAGTTGTCCTCAGACCCGCGCGCACACACGCAARTACACACYGAAACTATAGGGAATTCCATTGTTTGCTTTAATTATAAATAAACTGGGCAACACTCCCTTCCCCCATGAACTCAGTAATAAAATTCCTCTTTTCTCCTTTTGTTCTCAATGACAGATGGAAGCTATAAGTCCCAGTCCTGCCTTATATGTGCTGGGTCGGGGGCATTAATGTGCTAAACATTTCTTCATTTGGAGAAAGGCATCCTGGGAATCTCATACTTAGTCCCCCACATATTGAATTTTGTAACATGGATACTAAGTTACAAAGTGAATGCCTGTTCATCTCCTTAGCGGTAATATCCCTCTAAGATTTCAGGAATTCTGGGAGGGTATAGGTTCTTTTTCTAAAATCAAATACTCTAAGTTCGAAAACTTAGAAATACCAGCATGTTGCCCGTTGGGTTTGGTTGTAGCTCTTTCAAGTGCACTGTTTGTCATGGATGTTCACAGTGTAGGAAATGTTAACACTTTTATTAAACCCAGTCTCATTTTTCCTTGTAGGAAGATTAAAGTCTGGGACTTGCAGGCTGCTCTTGACCCTCGGGCCCCAGCAAGCACATTGTGTCTGCGCACCTTGGTGGTATGTGATGTGTTGGGATGGAGAGGGTGCTCAGGAAAGCTTGTGTTTCGTACCACACTTTCAGAGATTTATAGGTAATTTTGGCCAGCCAGAACACAGTAGCACTCTACCCAGGATCCTCTGTAGGTGAGCAGCCCTCATGGTTCTGCTGCGTTTCTCCTGTAGCCTTGGGGTGCCTGTAGTTATGACTTGTGTTATGTTTTGTAACTGCACAGTGGTGGATTGATTGTTAAGGTCAAATTTCCCACTCAGTCTCTATTTTCTGGACTCCTTTGGTGCATAGAAACACTTTAGTTTTTAAAATTTATTTTAAATTAATAAATAATTAGCCAGGCGGTGGTGGCACACGCCTGTAATCCCAGCACTTGGGAGGCAGAGGCAGGCGGATTTCTGAGTTCGAGGCCAGCCTGGTCTACAGAGTGAGTTCCAGGACAGCCAGGGCTACACAGAGAAACCCTGTGTATGACTAATTTGCCTTCCTGTGTATGCATGTGTTCACCTTGTGTGAGCCTGTTGGGTCTGCTGGATCTATAGTTACGGATGGTTGTGGGCTGCCGTGTGGGTGTTAGGAATTGAGCCCAGGTCCTTCTGCAAGACTGACAAGTACTCTTAACTGCTGTGYATGCTCTTCAGGCCCAGCAGTTACATTTGCATTTCCCATCTTCCTGCACTGACTAGAGCAGGCAGTACTGTAAGGGCCATTACTTTCACCATGGATTTTGATGACCACTGTGATTTAGTATAGATGTTCTTGGGCAACTTTCTAAAAAACTTTATAGGGGGCTGGAGAGATGGCTCAGCGGCTCGGAGCACTGACTGCTCTTCCAGAGGTCCGGAGTTCAATTCCCAGCAATGACACGGTGGCTTGCAACCATCTGTAATGGGATCCAATGTCTTCTGGTGTGTCTGAAGACAGCTACAGTGTGTTCATAGATATAAAATAAATAAATCCTAAAAGACTATAGCAATTCTGCCCTCTGTGTTTTATACAGTGTATTTCCTGAGTAGGTATTAACTCAGATGGCCTCTGCTTTTCTTCACATTAGTTGACCATGCTGACATAATGTTTAATTTAAAAAAGAAAAACCTAGAAGGCATCCTTTCTTAGAGAAAGGATGCAGCTCAATGTCTGCAGGCTACACCAGAGGCTCTGAGAGGTGCTGGCTTTCCAGCCTGACTAAATGCCAGCTCTGGGCGGGAAGCCACGCCTATGGTGCTAACCACGCCCCTCTTCCACAGGAGCACTCTGGCCGCGTGTTCCGGCTGCAGTTTGATGAGTTTCAGATCATCAGCAGCTCCCACGATGACACTATTTTGATTTGGGATTTCTTAAATGTGCCTCCCAGTGCCCAGAATGAGACACGCTCTCCCTCCAGAACCTACACCTATATCTCCAGATAGCAGCCTGCACTTTGGCCCAATCTGGTGAGTGTGCACCCCACCTGGACTCTTCAAGACCTTGCTTCTGGCTTTACCTTCCCTCTGGGAATTAAGAGACTGAGGTTCTTAGTGATGTGAGTGAAAGAGAGCCTATCAGACCTAACAGGGCTCCTGACAGCCCTGCACATTGTGGGCTCTCATGTCATCATCGACGGGTACTGATGGCTGTGGTTGCTGATTTAAAAAACTAGTTACCTAAATGAATTCCTGCATGGTCATAGCCATTTAACACCAAGGTAGGTTTTCAGGTTTGACTTTGGATTGCAGAAATCAACCTTTTTACCTGGACTTTCAGTTCTGTGGCTGACAGACAGACAGACGGACATGCCCATGCCTGCACACATACAGGACAATCCAAGTTCTTCCCATCACCATAGTCCACTGTGCATTGCCATCCCCACAAGGAGCGATTCCTTAATTATGCTGAGATTCTTCATGGTGGGGGGTGACAAGCCCTCAGCTCTAGTTACAGGATGTCATACTGTTGGTGACAGGATGGTTTGCTCACCAAGATGCTCCCTTTAGAAGGCGAGAAGCCTGGCTTGCCCCATCCCAGGCACGCATGGCTGCTGGGAACARTATTCCGGCCTGGAAGATTCTGTGACTATTTAAAGATCTGTGGTTAAATTCTCCTAATTAAAAAGATACTTAATTCCTTGTAGCTTTTTATAATGTACTTTCTAGCTTACTAAAGACAAAATAAGCTAGGTAGTACTGGCACACACCTTGAATCTGTCTCAGATATTTTTTAAGTCTAGATTCTGAGTCCCATAAATGACTCTCCAGAAGTTTACCTTGCTCAGGTTAACACACTATAGCCAAGCATTGCATTTGACCACTGGATGCTTTGTTTCTGCCAATGCGGGCCAAAAATAGTTTTTACATTTAAATCACTTGAAAAATATAAAAATATTTCATGCCATATAAAAATTCTGTGATATTAAAATTCCAACCTCCATAAAATCAGTCTGATTGGAGCTTAGCTGCACTCACTTGTTCACATGGCACTGTGGCCGCTGGTCGCTTCCAAGCCTCAGTGGCAGAGTTGAGTAGTTGGGACTCACATGGCCTACGTTATAACATAGGGCCAATTTCTGTGTGGCCCTTTAAGAGTCAAATGTGGATCAGGAATGGTGACTCTGTGCTGCCACGAACATCTGGGTTTGACCAGTAGTGACAGGTGAGGGCTCCCTTTACAAGGACTGTGGACCCCAAAGGACTGTAGGGCGAGGTGGGCTGCTGACGTGTGTGTGTGTGTGTGTGTGTGTGTGTGTGTGTGTGTGTGTGTGTGTGTGTGTGTGTGTGTGTGGCATTGGCAGGTTTGCTGCTCCTGGTCTCCATTGTTCACACCATCTCTGCCTACAGTCATCTCCCTCCCTGTTTTCTCTTGGAAGAATGTAAGTCCATCGACAAACCCACCTGACAGCACTCTAGAGGTTTACAGAGGCAGAAGACACAGCTCGGTACCAGGCTTAGTCAGAAAGCCTAAGGGGCAGGCCGGGGAAGGGATGGAGGAGGGGGTCTGACGCCCCACCCACCCCGCCCCGTCCCCAGCTTCCCCCTTCTTTCTTGAACCTGCCCTCTGTATCCCTTCCATGTCCTGTCTAGTTAATAATGCCATTCTCCTTTCTTCTTCAGGGTTTCCTGGTCTTGAACTACTGGCTACATGGCTATCACACGCCTAAGGGAGTTGGTTCACAGCTGAGTTTTGGGGCTGGACTTGGTTCCAGATGCTGGGTAGACACAGAGCAGCCCCGCCCCTCAAGCCCTGACATTTCTCCCTGCGCCCGGCTCTCCTTGGAGAAGGACTCCTTAGTTCACCACTGCAAGGAGAGCAGCAGCTCCTGCCCTCCCTTCAGTGAAGACCCCAGCGATTCCGATGCACACGTTCCCGTGAAGGACACAGCAAGGACGGCAGGAGAAGCCCTGCTTCTAATTCCGTGGTCGCTTTGCGTCTTGGTTTGGTACTAAAAGCAGCCTCGCATTCTTGGTGAAGTGCTGGGTGCCAAACGACTCCACAGCGCCTTCCGGCTTTCCTCCCCAGCAGCAGCAGCTTCTCCTTAGACCGTCAGTCACAGTCACCGACGCTCTGACGTGCACAGGGATGTGTCGGACCATGGGCAGATCTGGATTATCTTAGTATTTTTGGATTATACTTTCTTTCTGTTTGTTTTTGTTTTTTTTTTTTAATTTAAAGAATAAGTGGGTTATATTACCTCTGCACAGGTAATATAGCTATTTTCTTTTATTAACTGTTCTCTGTTCCCCCTCATCCTCTGATCTTTGGTAGAGTAACACCTTTATCCGAGTGCTTGCCTCCTAATTTAAAATGCTGTATCCGCATGTAGATATAATGTACATAACGATTCAAGCTCAAGGTTGCTGGCCGGCCCCTGCGCCTGAGACACTACTGTGGGGACTGTCACACCTGACTCCAGGGTTGCTGTGCTGGCCTAGGACCTTCCTTCAGTATTCACTTGGGTTTTAGTTGTCACTGTCTTTTGTGTGTGCTGTGTGTGTTTTCAGACGGAACTTGAGAAGTTTTCCGCGTTGATTTGTTGTGCGGCATCTGCAGTGGGCAGGTGTCTTCAGTCTCCACAGCACTGTCCTTGTCYTCCCGAGTCCCCCGAGAGTGAGTGCTCACCTCCTTAGGGTGATCACTGGCTTCTCTGTGCAACATTCAACTGTCAGCTCTGCTGTCACTCCCTTGTGAGAGTGGCACCCAGGCAGGACATTGGGGACATTATTTCCCTCTTTCATGATTAGGTTTTGATTTCCCCTTGCCATTGTTTCCAAAGATCAAGGAATGTTAGTACAATTTTAAAGGACCAACCAGCCCCTTCTGTGAATGAAGCCTCTTCCCATGGAAGCACACTCTAGGAGAGGGAAGGCCTCTGGGCTCTGCTCRTCCCGGCATTGCGAATGCAGTGGGCTCAGTGTGTCTGGGATGTGTTTACTGGTTGGCTTTCCTTTCAGTTTTTTAATTTTATAGTTTAGTTTGTTTGTTTTCCCGATAAATCACTCTCACATGCTTCCACGTTTGTTTCTGAGAGGTGGGGGCTCAAATGTATAGAAAGTAGGCCCCGGTCCACAAGGGGCGTGAACACACCACCTCATAGCTTATCACCCATTTGACAGGAACGCCCAGTGGAGGGGAGGGGGAGGGGAGGAGGTGAGTTCTGCACAGTTGGACAGTTCTGTTGTTTTTGCATGTTTAATATAGAAGTTCCTGTCGATCCTTGGGAGATCATGGCCTTCAGATATGCACACGACCTTTGATTTGTGCCTACTAATTATAGCAGGGGACTTGGGTACCCAAGGAATTCCAATTTCTGGGATTACAGTAGTAATTCCCAGCTGTACTCTGGACTTTATTTTGCTAACCGTAATTGAGCAACTGTAAATTACTGCTATATTAATGTGTTAAAGCACTGGGGTAGTCTAATTCTAACTGGTAACTAATTATGTTTGCCAATTATCTGTTTGAAATAAATATGTGTCTGAACAGCTATTGGAACTGTTAAATTGTACAGATATTATCATGACGGCTTTGTACTGTGGAATGTGCTTAATAAAAACAAAGTTTGACCTTTGTCCAATAAATTGCTAAGTAATGTCAATAAATCAAGATGAGTACTATGCAGTGCACCTGACATGGCTGCGTGGCGATTGTTACTTCAGCTGCTAATTCAAGCCAATATCTAAATAAAGTGTTGTAGTACTCCCGCTGGCCTGTCACATTTTTCAGAAAAGCAGTTTTGTCTGACCAGGAATTAAGTGACATACCATAAAGGTGAATTTTCCCATTCATCTGTAAGGTGAAGCTGAAGGCAGGGCTTCTGGCCTGAGGAATTCTTCACTTCCGGTTTTCCCAGAAAGCTTCAAGAGCACAGGGAGGGCCTTGGAGCTGTCCCCGGCAGATCTGTGTGTCAGTGAGCATGATTTCTTCATGAGTTCTGCAAGATAGGAAAGTGGTCCCCAGTACTTGCAGGAAAGGATCCCTCTTGAAATAGTGTGAGTGGAGCTGCATCTCCTTAAAATGTATAGCAGGAATTTGGAGAAGAAAATCAGTTTACACCAGGCAGTGGTAGTGCATGATGCCTTTAATCCCAGCACTTGGGAAGCAAAGGCAGGCGAATTTCTGAGTTCAAGGCCAGCCTGGTCTACAGAGTGAGTTCCAGGACAACCAGGGCTACACAGAGAAACCCTGTCTTAAAAAAACAAAAACAAAGAAAATCAGTTTATATCCCTAGAAGAGTGGAGAGCAGCTCCCCCTCTTCCTCTTCCCCCGTCYGCTGGGTACCAGGCTGCACTAAGACTGCAGAGCTTGGCTGTGCCACACCCCTTTTCTGGTGATTATTCCATGCCATTCTTGTTTAATGACTCAGTATATGGTTATAAGGATATGCCATTTTGCCAGTTCAGGTGAGAGTAGAGATTGGCTTGTTCCTTGTGTATCCATTCTTCACAGGTCTCTCCCAAACCCAGACTGTTAAATACAATAAGGGGCATGCGCGCGTCTACACCAAGTTGTATGGTGCCTACAGAAGCCAAAAGAAAGCATTAGGCGCTCTTGAACTGGAGGTACAGTTGTGAGCCACCATGTGGGTGCTGGGAATTGAACCTAGGTGCTCTGCTGAGCCATCCCCTATGCTCTGGTGATTTGTTTTTTAAACCAACCTCACCAGCTTACATCTCCGAGCTAGCATGACACTAAGCAATTTTAATGACCCGCTAATTGACACTATCACTTTAGGGCTTATAGAGGAAAGGACCGAGATAGATGATAGACCTTGTAGCATTGTGCATAGTATACCGTAGTCACTCCAACATGTTTGTTTTTGAAGAAGTATTTAACAGAAGATCAGAGGAGGAAGGAGGCAAGAACTAGACTTCAGTCTTCCATTGCTGAGTGGGTGTTCAGGTCAACTGCCTACTTTGGCTGGATTCAGGTTAGCCTCATAGGAGGCAAGGCAAGGTTTAGGTTGGGGTTGTCTTCGTCTCTATCAGAAGATTAGAGATTGTCTCTGCAGAGCTCCAGAGTCTCTGGACTTAGGCTCCTTGCATTAAGCTGTGTCCTGTATCCAGTAGGTATCCAGCTATCAAAGACCACGTGGCTATCGTTGGGTACCATCATTTGCCTGGGGATGGGGCAGTCGACCCTTGATGGTTTTTGTTGTTTTGTTTTTTGAAATGTCCTCTGTATGCCTAACCTATGCCTAACCTGCCCTTGGACTCACAGTAGTCCTCCTGCCTCAGTTCCCTGGTGCTGGGATCATAGGCATGCCCCACAGTTCCTGGCCTGATGCCCTAGTTCAAGAATCTAAGAACTGCTCAGGCATAGCTGTGCAAAAGTGCTGGGGCAGACACTTCCCCCTGGTGGGTTCCCAGCTGCGGGAGTTAAGTGAAGGGACTCCTCACACGGTTCCCTGCGTCCCCTCTGTCCCCATTCTCCGATCCTCTCCAGGAACCAATTGGCTTTGTCGATGCCTCTGGAACTTCTTCCTGGGCTGGCCTGGGAGAACCCAGAACTTAGGAGATCCAGGGCGAGGGTCTTAGAGCTAGCCCAAGCCTGGTGTCCTGGGGAGGCCCCTCTTGCCCATCCTCAATACCCTTGTGGGCTGTAATTGTACTCCCAAATCCCGACAGCCACCACGATCTTGAGATCTTGCTGGAGAGTGTTCGTTCTCCAAGGGCTTCTCTGCTACAGCCAGCAGAGGAAAGGGCAGCTTTGGACCCAGGACTGGAACTCTGTCGTCTGTGTATGGGGCAGGGTAGTGGACAAGGACATTCATTGCTTTAGAACCTAAGCCTCCACAACTAGACAGCAGAGATAGGTGTTTTTAAGAGTGCTGTGGGGATTAAGTGGTATAACCTAAAAATGATCTAGAGTATTTTAAGATAACCAAAGGCTGAGTGGAGGGTCCCAGAGGTAATGCCCAGCACAGCGCCTGGACACTCCATGGCACTTAAACACCCAAGAGTGGCAGAGTGGTCTCTGGGATGACGTGAGAGGGGACATAGGTACTACAGCCAGCCCATGGCTGATGGTCCCCAGTCAGGACTGTACCCTCACAAAGGAGCCCCAAGTTTGCAAGTAGGGCCTAGGGTGACATTGCGCCCTCCGTGGAAAAGATGGCAGAATGTGTTGTCTAGATTTGCCTCTGGTCCATATTGGTGGCTATAGCTGACCTCTCTGTGGGGGCTCTTGCCTCTCTGCTCTGTGTCAGGATGCCAGCCGAACCCCATGCTCACCCCCTGCAGAGGAACCAGGCCTCCGGCTGTGTTGTCCCTTCAAGCTGACAAGACTTATCTCTCCTCCTTCTCGCCCACATCCTTGGTACGCATTGTGTTTCGTCTGGTTTGTTTGTTTGTTTGTTTGTTTGTTTGTTTGTTTTGTTTGGAGATAGGGTCTGACTATGTAGCCCTGGCTGGCCCGTAACTCCCTATGTAGACCAGGCTGGCTTTGAACTCATAGAGATCCATCCGTACCAGCCTCCTGAGTGTTGAGATTAAAGGCATGCACCGCCACATCTGACTACTAGTATTCATTCTTAAGCAGTAATAATGTCTGTGATGCGCTTGGCCCAACAGTCAAGGTGTGATTGAGAGCAGGGGGTGGGGTGCTCAGCCATCAGGCTCTGTGCTGAGCTAGTGAGCTGGGGGTCAACTGTCCCAACTCAGAAGGATGCTGAGGTCTGGAGTAAGAACACAGGATGTGTGCGGTGGGTGGGGGGCTTGGATGGGTGTTGAGGACTTAGGAATGACGAGACTTACCTGTGGCAGGAGGTCGAGTAGGTGGCAAGGCTCCCCTCCATATTTGGCGTGTCTCCCTTGCACCATTAAAGGACACTAAAAGACACAGTCCCCTGCTCTCAGGAGGCTTGTGTTCCAGAAGAAGTGGTCCCCTGTACCTGCTCCAGTATGCGGAAACTCATGGAATAACAAGACAAATTAAAATGTGTAAGAGCAGTGAAGAGCCCCCACGGGCAGGGGTTGGAGGAGCGTTGGGTCAACTGAGCCAAGAACTTAACAGTAAGGGGCCAGATACATGAGTCAAGGAAAGATGGTCCTGATGAGGATGCAGAGATGCAAAGGCCCTGAGGTGGGAAGGCTCTGGAGTGGGCCTCTGGTCCCCTAGATGGGGGCTGGGGTTGGACAGGTAATGCTTTGGGGTTTGAATGGTGGAGTAGTTCAGAGAGACGCTGCTGACCTGAGAGCTGCCTAGAAAAGGGGCCTTCGGTGGCTTCTGAGTCTGGATGACCACGGACTCGGGCTTAGGAGAAAGGGTGATGGGTAAGACAAGGTACAGACAGAACCAGAATGCAGGGCGGAGCGGTGCCTGTCTGCTGCTGGACGCCTAATCCCGCCTCTCACTCCTTCCAGCCCCCTGCCTCTCCCTGGCTCTTGCTGCCTGGCTCCCTCCTTGGGAATGTTCCTGAGGCCCATCTGTGCAAACAGCCCAGGGCCAGGTCTGCACCTCAGGCCTGGGAGATAAAAGGGGCCTTGGGGACTTTTCCACCAAAGGCAAAAGCAGTTTGTCGAATGGGCTGAGAGCTTTTTGTTTCAGGAAATTTCATCATGTCTCCAAGAAGGGAGTTGGAGGGAGGGAGAGAAGGAGAGAGAGAGAGAGAGAGAGAGAGAGAGAGAGAGAGAGAGAGAGAGAGAGATTGAGAGAGAGAGGAGTTGTCTCAGACTTCCTTGCCCCTTTTCATGTTGGTAACACAGGTGGCCCAGGTCATCCTCAGGTCAGCGAGAGTTGGCTCTTTAGTGCCCCTCTGTGAATACCTCATTTCTGTAAGAGTTTTCCCTTTAAAAACAGCCCTGCCTTCTTTGGCAGATGGTGACATTCCATTAGCATATGGAATATTTTTCAAAACACATCCGAAAGCGTGTCTCTTACGGAGGAGCCTGGGTAAAACCACTCTCGTGCTGCTTGCAAGAGTGTGCTGGAGCCGCTTGGCACTGACAGGAAGGCCGCTCTCCCCTGTCTGGACACCATCATCTCTGGTCCTCACCTGAACCAAGAAGCCGTCTGTCTGCCCCTGAGGGTCACCAACCGGCTCTGCAGAGCAGGCACAGCCACGGTGCAAAGCTAGAAAGGCGATAGGGACGAGGAGTGTAGCCTGTAGCGGGCGCGTTGCCAGTGTGATCTTAAGGTCACCGACCTACGCAGCTACACTGTCACCTTCCGGCTGAGACTCATCTGTCACACAAGGCCGACCGATCTCTTGGATACACCGTGAGATCAGGCCACTTCCCTGCCAATGCACTAGTGGCTACCACTCTCCTCAGACTCTCACGGGAACTCCTGGCTGTGGGCTGTGGGAGGTCTCATGCCTGCTATTTCGGATCAGACTTCTCCCTGGACGCTGCAGGAGCGGGTTCCATCTCTGTCCCGGATCCCGGCCTCCGGCATGTGCTGTTTCTTGCCTAACACACTCTTCCCACAGATGTGTGCACGGCCTGCCCTACTCACTCAAGTCTCAGCTTTAAAGCCTTCTCCATAGAGGGAGAGTTGCCCAGCAAGTAATTCATGAGGCGGGCGGGCTGTCTGCACCACAGACACACCTAGCAAGTCATCTAAATAGTGCAGGTCACCATCCAGCACATTCCGTGTGACTTTAGGGTCAAATCTTACTAGACACTCTTTCTCTCCTTCCTTCTTTCCTCCCTTTCCCCTCCCTCCCTTCTCTCTCTTTCTTTCCTTTCTTATTTTCTTTCTTTCTTTCCTTCCCTCCCTCCCCCCTCTCTTTCTTTCTCTTTTCTTTTCTTTCTTTCCTTCCCTCCCTCCCCCCTCTTTCTCTCTTTTCCTTCCTTCCTTTTCTCCCTTCCTTCCTTTCTCTCTCTGTCTCTCTCTTCCTTTCTTCCTTCCTTCCTTCCTTCCTTCCTTCCTTTCTTTCCTTCTTTCTTTCTTTCTTTTTTTCTTTCTCTCTTTGTGTTTTCAAGACAGTTTCTCTCACCCTGGCTGTCCTGGAACTCACTCTGTAGACCAGGCTGGCCTTGAACTCAAGAGTTCTGCCTGCCTCTGCCTCCCGATGTTGGTATTAAAGGCATGTGCCACCACCACCACCTGGCTTCAAGATAAATTTCTTGAAGGCCTACTATGTGCCACATACAGAGCTGGGGAGAGTCAAAACCAATATTCCTGACCTCAYGACACTTACCTCATGACTAAGGAAGGCAAGCAATGCATCGCAGTAGTCTCTTGCTATCTTCAGGTGATGATTCTAGGACCTCTTAGGTACCAAAACCCCGGCATGCTCACGCCCATCCTGTAAAATGGCTTAGTGTTTGCACAGATTGTCCCATAGACCACGATTCATCTTTGAATTCKTATGGCCGTGGGTGGCACAGCTGAATACATAGTAAGGAGATACCTGCACAGACGGGTCCCCTCTCTCACCTCATATAAGATGGTTGGACCTGTGGGTGCACACCTTGTGACTTCAGATGCCCAACTATTTACAACTCTATATAATTGACTTTCCTAGCCAGAAACATGACCTTGAGGACAAGACCTTTATTTGTCTTGTTCAGAAGTRGAACACAAGGCATCGTGCTTAGCCAGAGGACAGTCCCCACATTTGACAAACAGCCTCAAGGCATAGGCATTGGGAATATTGTGCTAGTGGCATAGCAAACRTCTGATTCTAGCCTGGTTCTGGGTAATTTCCTCATCTGCTCCAGTATCCTCAGAGACCACTGGTGTCTGCCCATTTTGCAGATGGGTAAGAGAAGTCTCAGAGACAGGAGAAGTGGGTTGACTGATCCCTTAAGTGTCTGTGGCTGAGACACAGGGTCAGAATATCATTTACTTCCCACTTGGCACCCTTCCTGAGAGATGCAACTCTGAATTTGACTCCATTGTGGCGTAGAGGGCATGGCGGGGCTCCTTACCATAGCCAGGAAGCAAGAGGCTTAACAGCCTCCCCACGCCCCAATTTCTTCTTTTCTTCCACTGGGGATCCTGCCTGCTGGGATGTGCATCCATTCAAGGTGGGTCTTCCTCCCTCCACTGATCCCCCCAGAAGTGCCTCACAGGCGCACGATCAAGTGTGCTCTACCAGATTGAACCAGATGCACCACTGATATATTCCCCAGCTGTCCAGAAGGTTATACAAAGTCTCTCTGGTGACCCTGTCTAAATGGTGAAACAGTAGTAGTCGGAGCCCACCCTTCAGGCCACTGTCTAACCTTTTCAAAAACAACTTTGTCAATTTGGTGCCGGTCTGTAGCAGTATTCCCCTAAGGGACATTGTGACCCAGTTGGCAGGCATCCTCAGCTTGGCTCGGTATGTGCTGTTCATCGGACTCTGCCGTTATGTCCCCCACAACCCTGGGGACCTCCAAAGGCTGCCTGAGTAAGGTTTGAATTCTACATGCTTACTGCCAAGCATGCTATCAAGAAATTCCCATCATATTATTAAATTTTCTCACTCAAGATTCATGTTCCAATGGAGCATCACGGCCTGGAGAAACCTTGGGACTTGTCCAAGGTCGGTCACCAGTAGATAGACCTGTATCCAGACTGGTCCCATCATCTTTATCACTGCCCTAAAGCTCTGGAAAACACAAGCCTAGTGGATTTGCAAAGAGCTCAGCTTCCTCTTGGCTCCTAGTTCTGCCCTGCCTGCTACTAAACTTGGGATTATACGCTGTCAAGGTAACTTTTGTGGCAATGTCTGTCTTGGGTACATGAGCATTTTCTCTTTTCCTCCTTGAACTTTCTCAGGAGACGACCATGCGAGCACAAGGCTCACCCGTTTCCAACCCAACTTCCAGGTCCTTTCTGTTGGTTCTAGAGCCATTGGGATAGGCCATGAAGCCAGGTTAAAGCCTGGCTCTACCTTGGTTTAAGCTCCTTGCTGCTATGATGCTGGATCAGGGGCAGAGGTTAAGGTGTCCTCAAGCAGATGATCATCTTAGTTAGGGTTTTGTTGCTGTGAAGAGCCACCGTGACCACAGCACTCTTACAAAGAAAAACATTTCATTGGGGCTGGCTTACAGTTCAGAGGTTCAGTCCATTGTCATCATGGTGGGAAGCGCGGCAGCGTCCAGGCAGACACGGTGCTGGAGGACGCAAGAGTTCTACATGTTGATCCACAGGCAGGAAGAAGAGACCGTGTGCACACTGAGCACTGGAGACCTCAAAGTCCGCTGCACAGTGACGCACTTCCTCCAATAAGGCCAAGCATTCAAACGTGTG
>BDUI01000280.1:176877-188198 GCA_002335545.1 Apodemus speciosus
CACACACTCACTCCAATATATTAAAAAATGGATTAGGCCCAATCTTCCTAGTTAGTATTTAGATCAGATACATTCCCATTTAATAAAAGAAAAGTAAGTTTTGCTTTTTTAGTATATGTGCTGCCGAAGCGAGCACAAGTTTTGCTTTTTTAAGTGAAGACCAATTAAATAACAATATTTGTTTTACTTGAGATTTTGGAAAAAAAATAAGTCTGTGTATAAAATGTTTAAAGCAGTGTTGTGCTGCTCTGTAATGATGCTGTCCTGCTTCATTTCCTYCTCCACCATATTAGTACCTTTAATTCCAGACACACACTAGGTATGTTTATATAGGCTTCCACATACACAGTAGGTATGTTAATATAGGTTTACACTCACATACACTAGGCCTATATACTTATATAGGCCTACACACACTGGGTATGCTTGTAGGTTTACACACACACTAGGTATATCTATACAGGCTTACACACACACACACACACACACTCACTAGGTATATTTATATAGACTCACACATACTAGGTATATTTATACAGACTTACACACACACTAGGTATATTTAGGTATATATACACACACTAGATATGCTTATATAGGCTTACACACAGTCGGTATCTTTATACAGGCTTACATGCACACTGGGTATGTTTTTATACGTTTACATACACTAGGTATGTTTATACAGGCTTGCACATATACACTGGGAATGTTTATATAAACTTACACATATACTATATATTGTTTATATAGGCTTACACATACACACTAAGGATGTTTATATAGGCATAAACATTTTTTAAAGGCAAGTTGTAACAAAATCTGGCCTGCAGCCTATTTTTCATGACTAAAGTTTTATTAGTACACAGCCTTGCCCATCTGTTTACATGTCGGGCTGCAGTCAGAATACAATTAACTTGTAGTAGAGATGCAGAGACCCTGTGACCCTGAAAGCTGGTGGTATTATGACTGTGTGGACCTTTGCAGAGTGCTTGTTAACCTCTGTCTTAGAGCATGTGGCAAAATTATTACTCATTCTCCCAACTCCTTAAAAAAGGTTTTTGTTTTGTTTTGTTTTGTTTTGGTGTGTGTGTGTGTGTGTGTGTGTGTGTGCGCGCGCGCGCGTATAACCTTAAGATAAGTTTTTTAAAGATTTGGGTTTTTTTTTTTTGTTTCTTTAGATTTGTTTATTTTCTTTTATGTGCATGAGTCTTTAACCTGCATGTATACTGCATGTATACATGTGTACCACATTCATGCCTGGAGCCCATGGAGATCAGAGGAGGGTGTTGAATTCCCTGGAAGTGGAGTTATAGATGGTTATGAGCTATGACATGGGTGCTAGGAGCTGAACCTGGGTCCTCTGCAAGAGCAACATGTGTTCTTAGCAGTTGAGCCATCTCTCCAGCCCAAGTTATTTAATTTTATGTGTATGTGTGCTTGCCTATGTGTGTACATATGTAGTATGTGTATAMAGCGCCAGCAGAGACCAGAAGAGAGCATCAGGTACCGTGGAACTGGAGTTGTGAGCCATCATCATGTAGGTGCGGGAATTGAACCGGGTCCTCTGCATGAGTACCCAGTGCTCTTAACCGCTGGGCCATCTCTCTAGCCTCTCAGTATTTAATCCCTACAGGTTAAGCAATCCCTGCTTCATTCTGAGCTGCTAAGGCCCATGTGACTGAACTGTGTTGGGCCTCTGCCATCTGCTCTCCACCCTCTAGTATGGAGGACAATGAACTTGTAGAACAAAAGGCCTTTATGAGCCTGTCACTCTAACTTCAAATTCTTGTCGAGGTTCCCAAGTTTGAAAGGTGAATTAAGTACTGGATCACATCCCTACTCATTTGGGCACACAGTTTTCTTATTAGATTTCTGATGGAATCTGTTGTGTCTAAGACTTTCTGGAGCCACATGGGGTGGGGCTTGCTTTGTATGGTGCTTCTGCCTGAGATTTAGGCAGTGCCACAACTAGACAGGCAACGGAGCTTTTGGATGGAGCTGAGGTAATTTGGCACACTTGCTGCTTTTTTGTAGTTTCTTGTAATTTTACAGTGTGTGTGCCTGTGTGTGTGTGCACGTGTGCGTACAGATGCATTCCACAGGACACACATGGAAATCTAGAGACAACTTGCAAGAACTTACTCTCTTCTACCATGGGGCTTCAGAGGGGTGAACTCAGATATCAGGCTTGGCGACCAGTCCCTATACCACTGAGTCCTTATTACACAGTTCCTTATAATTTAAAATATTTATAATTCCCCATTTTAAGATTTTGAATACATAAGTATTCCAATATTTCATTCGTGAAAATATTCACACTATTTACTTTTGTCTTTACCCCGTGCTTTAGTTAGCTGGGTACGTGCTGTACCTCAGGATGGTTTAATGTTTTGTTAGAAACTCGGTGGTGCAACTGCAGTCCTTGATGCTCAGAGGTCAAGGCCAGATATAGAGAATGGGCGTGAGATACAAGGAGCCAGGCTGGCCTGCATGGGGCAGCTGGGGAAAACCCTGAACTGTGTGTGTGTGTGTGTGTGTGTGTGTGTGTGTGACTTTCAAACATTTTTTGGTGGCTTTGGAATGTAAATCCGAATGTGGATACCAGATGCCCAGGTGTGAACATATTGCTGGAAGCTGTGAAAAGTGTTCCTAAGGTTAAAAAACATGTAAAATGTTCACAGTTACACAGTCAAAGGAGAATGCTCGCCTCCCCTGACTGACTCTGCTCTTCCTTCTCTCATTTTCTTTCACCTTTAAAGAATAATCTAGAACACTCATTCTTTCTTTCCTTTGCATCTTTTCAAGTAAAATGCTTTCTTGGGGGAAAAAAAAAAAGCAAGCACCCATTGTTGTTTCTGTTGAGTTGGTGGCTGCACAGGTGGGGGCTGTGGCGCAGACAAAACAATTGATGTCAATGAAGTGGAATAAGAATAGGGACTTTTTGTTCAAGAAAACATTATTCTGAGCCATTTTTTTCTGTTTTACAATCTTTATTATTATTAATAATAATAAATTAAATAGTTAATTTACTTACATCCTAGTATCAGCCCCATTCTCCTCCCAGAATACCCCAGACCCTGCCCTCCATTCCTCATCCCCTTCTCTTCTGAGAAGGGGGAGCCCCCTCCCAGGTCCCCCCACCCCCGGCTCATGGGTCTCAATTTGAGCCAATCATTGGTTGTCCATTCCCTCTGTCTGCTGTTTTTGTCCCTGCATATGTCATAGGCAGGATACATTTTGGGTCTAAGGTTTTGTGGGTGGGTTGGTGTCCTTATCTCTCCACTGGGACCTGCCTGGCCAAAAAAAAAATTAGGTATGACACAAATACATCTTTGTTGGTTTTCACGTGTTCTTTTTCTGTATCAGTTTTGTGTATGTCAAGAGCTAACTAGAATCTCACAGCTACCCAGGCAGGTAGATGAAGGATACCCTGCTGGCCCCTTGTAGTCATGTGGTGAGGTAGCTCTGATACACTGTGTGAACCATAGTGACACTAAAAGAGGCCTTAGCAATGGTGTGAGCGCCCAGTATAGTACACATGCATGCTCATGTACACATGCACATGTACACACACATAAGCGTCAGTGCACCCACACATACATACTTACACATGCATGCATGCACATACTTATGCACACACACACATGTGTACACAGGTAAAGAGGCCGTGGAGCCATGTGAGTTGAAGTCTATATCTTTTCTACACATAATCTCACTTTATCACATTTAAATGTGGAGAAAACTGAGGACAAATTTAAATGAATATAGTAACTAAATGCACTAGTTCTAATGTCAGTAAATATCATGAAAATGTCTGTAGGCTCACACATGCTCTCATGTCCTAGTAGAGAGACATGTGGCCTCTCCAAAGCCATGCGCTAGATGGCTCAGCAGGTAAAGGCCCGAGTCTGCTTCTAGATCTGTGTGGTAGAAGGAGAGAATCAGCGTTGGCCAGTTGTCCCCTAGCTTCTCCATGAGCACAATGGCATGTGCTTTYCCCACACGCAAATAAATAACTATATGCAGCTGTCTGGGTAACTCTCCTATTGCTGTGATAAGACCCCATGACAAAGGATGTGTATAAAGGAGCAAGTTTACTGGGAGCTTACAGTTCAGAGGGTGAGTGCTTGGCNTAAATGTGGAGAAAACTGAGGACAAATTTAAATGAATATAGTAACTAAATGCACTAGTTCTAATGTCAGTAAATATCATGAAAATGTCTGTAGGCTCACACATGCTATTCCCTCTCATGTCCTAGTAGAGAGACATGTGGCCTCTCCAAAGCCATGCGCTAGATGGCTCAGCAGGTAAAGGCCCGAGTCTGCTTCTAGATCTGTGTGGTAGAAGGAGAGAATCAGCGTTGGCCAGTTGTCCCCTAGCTTCTCCATGAGCACAATGGCATGTGCTTTTCCCACACGCAAATAAATAACTATATGCAGCTGTCTGGGTAACTCTCCTATTGCTGTGATAAGACCCCATGACAAAGGATGTGTATAAAGGAGCAAGTTTACTGGGAGCTTACAGTTCAGAGGGTGAGTGCTTGGCYGTCACGTCAAGGAGCATGGTGGCAGGTGTGGTACTGAGGCAGTAACTGAGAGCTTACATCTTGATTCACAAGTACGARCCTGAGTGTGAGATTCTGGCAATGGTGCAGGCTTTTCAAAGCTCTGCCTCTTCCAGTATCATACCTCCTCTAACAAGGACACACCTYGTAAGCCTTCCCAGACAGTTCCACCAATGGGGACTGAACATTTAAATATATGAGCCTGTGGGAGCATTCTCATCCAAACCACCATAGCAACATAAAACATCTCTTATAAAAACAAATGACTATAAGCCAGGAATAGTAATTGCTATTTCACTGTTGCAATATAAAAGCTGCTGTCAGATTGTTGATAATTTGACACAGTTCCTCCTGAGGGTCATGTTTCATTGGTTCAAAGTCTTGTGATATTAGATGATTGACAGCTGAACTTTCGTATGTCTCTAGGGTCTGACTTCCCAAAACTCCTCATGTTCCCAGAAGTCACCACCTGAGTTTCTGTTTCTGTTTATTTTCTCTAAATCCCCTACCAGTGCATCAAAACCTACAACTCTGACTGGCATCTTGTGACCTATAAATATGAAGATTACTCAGGAGAGTTCCGACAGCTTCCAAAGTAAGTTGGTTGTCTGCTGGCCGGGTGGGAGGGGCTGTGTGTGTGTGTGTGTGTGTGTGTGTGTGTGTGTGCGCGCGCAAAAGAATATTTTGGAAAAGAAATATGTGAAGACTATCTATATTAAATACATTTTGTTTTGAGAGAGTAAGTATGATACAGTGTTTTCCCGGGTCCCTTTCTTGCCTCCTTGAAGCTCTGGTGGGTTTTCAAGCATACCAGAAGTGATAGTGTTCATAAAGGAACCTGGAGAGTCTGTAGAAAACAGCACATTCCGACACAGTTTGCAGAGGGAAGTGTAACTGGTGCTGGGAACAGCAAATGGTGACAGGTTGTTTTCAGTCACCACCTCCTCTGAAATCTTAGTAACCCAAGGTACCACATTGTCCTTTGGGTTGGGTGCGTCTGTGAGGTTCCGAGCCTTTTGTGTTCTCCTCGGTGGACCTCACTGWTTGTTTTTCTGTGTGTGTGGGCCAGCCACTCCTTAGAGTGTTCAGCCAACTTCCTGAYCGACTCTTTAAACATCAGTGGGAACACTCCCTGCCAACAGTTTCTCCTCCCGGATAGGCTCCTCAGCGCTCTAACTGCCCAGCGCTTACTTGAGGATTTGAAGATAATTCCCATTTGATCCAATTAATCTACCTTCCTTGACAGGGCATGTGTAAAGTGCCCAGGATGTGCCTAGCACATAGCTGTTTGTATAACTGCAGAAGCTGCAGTTAGAGTTGTCAGTGTCATCCATTGATAACCGCRCCATCACCCTCCATCAATAATCAACTAAAACTCCRTGACCCTATCCCTTTCTCATATTTTATATTAAAAAACTGTCCCACCCAGTTGTTTCACTAGAACCCACTCTGTTTTCTTACATTTAGCCAGCCTCCTGGGCCCAGCAGGCTGTGCCTTATTTCTACAGTGGGAACWCTGCTTGGACTCCCTTGGCTCTCCCACTTGGGAAGCAGTGGCGYAGACTTTGTAACTCCGCATTGCAGTGGCCACATTTGGGCCTCTTGTGGGCTGGTTCCCTGGATAGAAACAGACTATTGGTTATGCAATTACAAAGCAAGTTTTCTTTCTTCTTTTTAAAGCAAAGTGCCCAAACTGGATAAACTTCCGGTTCACGTCTATGAAGTCGATGAGGAGGCCGACAAAGATGAGGTGGGATTCCTGTTCGTTCCTGCCCCTCTTCTCCCTCAAGACTGACTGCACAGGCTTTGAGGGACACGCYGACCTCTAAGCYCAGACAGGAACTGGGATGTTTAGTGAAGTGAATGTACTTTTGGATCAATTGATTTAAAGGTCCCTATTTTATCTCGACTGCTTAGCATCTCATGGTCTCTCCTTTTTTCTTTTCTTTTCTTTCTTTTTTTCTCTTTTTTTTTTTTTTGAGATCATTGCAAAGACTTGGATTACATCTTGCTCATTGTTGAAAGATACCAAGATCTTAAGTTTAGATTGTTTTCCGACAAGATATCGTTCATTGGCAGCTGGTGAAAGTAAAATGGCTATTTCTCCAGTGATTGTGCTAGTCAGCGTGACTTCKACAAGCTCCCTAGGTCTTGTAGAAAAGGTGGTCCTGAAAGAAGTGTTTGAAGGGYGCGGGGCCGTAGGTCTGCGTTTCTCATCTTCCCTGGTGAGCTTAGACGCTCCCTTCTACTTAGTTGTCCACCGAGTACAGTATTGACCGTTGGTAGACGTCAGTAGTATTCATGTAGCAACCTGTTGTAGAATTAATTCTCAGAAATGTGTTGCTGGGCATGGGGGCTCACAGTGCTTGTCTTTAATCCCAGCACACACTGGGCGGAGGCAGGTGGATCTCTGTGACTGTAAGGCCAGCCTGGTTTACACAGTGAGTTCTGGACCAGCCAGGACTGCATAATCCTTTTTTTTTTTTTTTTAAGGTGCTGATTATAGGGGCAGGAAGACCAAGGAAAAGTGTACATGTAGAGTGCCTAGTAGTTTAGGAAATCCTTGACAGGTATTTTCTCAGTAATAATAACAGTGTTAATACTACAGATACTGAAATAGCTGGAGCCAGGCCTTTCTGCAGATGTCAATTTTGTAACAAAAAACATGGCCATTTGTAGGTGATGTTGCCTTTGTCTGTTTATGGTCTCTCAGGCCTGTCCAGCCTTTGTCATTGTGACCTGATGTTGTCATTTATATAATCCTTACTGTGCAGTCAAGTCACAGAGGAASAAAAAAACACTCAAAAAGTTTTAAGTGGCTTCACAATTTTGTATCATTTGGGTCACGTTTATAGCTGTACCTGCAGGCTGCCACCGGGACACTCACGGTACACACCTAATACATTTTTAGTGTCAGGYCACCAGCTCAGCGCCCACYGCCTCTTGCCCAGCTCCCACCRGGCAGGTCTTAGTTYGGAGACTTSTATTTCCTAGCAGCTCTGCCCCTCTCCCTCCCCCTGTCCTTTTACCCCTCTGTTCTGCATTGAGCTTCCCTCTYCCAGAACCAAGCCTCTGGGAAGATTTTCAAGAATTTCCTTTTGTCCTCTAACCATGGAGGAATGTAGTTTGAAAACTTTTTTCACGAAACCAGGCAGAGCCGTACAACTGAGTAGTTGAGTGTGTTTTGTGGTCTGCGGCTCATTAACCTCCCRAGTAAGGACTTGGCCTGGCGCTAACCTGACCTCTAATGGAACAGGAGTTGTAGAAATGTACGCTCATTTCTCTTCACTAGYAAATGGACTTTACTGGGGCATTCATGTCCCAGGAAAATGGTAATGGCCCAACCTGGCACAGGTGGGATGATTTTCCGACTGGCCACCCTCATGGAAAGGGCAGAAGACTGACTGTTGTGTTCCTTCTCCCTAGGATGCTGCTTCCCTGGGGTCCCAGAAGGGTGGCATCACCAAGCAYGGCTGGCTGTACAAAGGCAACATGAACAGCGCCATCAGCGTGACCATGAGGGTAAGAGCTCCTCCGCTGCTTCTCCCTCACRTGCAGCCCGCTCTCTGCGTCTTGAGAATGCTGCACGAGGTGYTTTTCCCCACAAAAGGGATATCGTCTGGCTCCTAAGATGCTTTTCAGGTGACGGCCTCACCATTKCCACAGCCCTGTCCACCTGCTTGTCCCCACAGCCTCCCGAGCCCTGGCATAAAGAGCTCGTCATGGGGCTGAGGTGAGGGGTGTCAGTGGTTGGGTTTTCTTCCTTGTCTCGACTGCATAGTGCCTCTTCATACCTCATAAGGCAAACCCAAGCACTCTTGTGGAAGTATCCTGTGACAGAGTCGGGTAAAGCCAAAGTGAGGGCCAAAGAGGAAGCTGGTGAAATCTGGAGAGAAGAGTAATGAGGGCCCAGGGGTTGGGGCATTTGCCACTCCATGGAGGACCTACGGTCAAGTCCCAGYGCCCCCGTCAGGCAGCTCGCCRCAGCCTGTCACTCCAGCTTCGGAGGCATTCCACACCTCTAGCTTCCATAGGCACTGCCATTCATACGYGTATACCYCACAGAGACACTTAACCATGGGAAAAAATTAAAATAAAAAGAAAAGTAGTTTGAGAAGTTGTGCAGTAGAGACCAGGATGAATCCCAAGGAGAAGAGACATAGTGAGACAGGTAAGGTGAACATAGAGATGAAAACCAWACGGGGGAAGCGCTGGCTGCCAGGACCCTGAGGCTCAAAGTCCTTCCGGGTCATGAGTGGAGGACAGCCTGTGTTGTGTGAGTGAGGGSCTCTGGGGATGCGAGAACATCTCTGCCTTCCTGGGTCTTCATCCAAAGTTGAAACCCCCCTCCGTACTTTTGGATGATTGCATGAAATTCCATGCTCTCTGGGTTAGAAACCCTGTCCTGTGTTGGGAAGGYGGAAGACTGTTGGGGAGTCTTCCCCAGCTGATCCATCACCAGTGGCGTTGGCTAGAATCCCGCCAACTTTAGAGAGTGCTGGCTGGGTTTTCAAGAGTACCGGTGGCTTGCCAGTTCCCACTGTCTGTTTAGGAAGACGAGCTGTGTTTCTTTCTTCAGTCATTCAAGAGGCGGTTTTTCCACCTGATTCAACTCGGCGATGGATCCTATAATCTAAACTTTTATAAAGATGAGAAGATCTCCAAGGAACCCAAAGGGTCCATATTCCTGGATTCCTGCATGGGTGTCATCCAGGTGAGTGGGAAAGGGTTCTGCCAAGGTTTCTGGTCTGCTGTGGCGCTATGCATGAAAGAGCAGATTCGGAAATGCTTCCTGATGAGGCTGTAATGATGGTAGAAAGAACCTGAAAACAAACTYGATTTCCATCATTCTGAACATGGCAGGATATTGTGGTAGGCGGGAGTCCTCTAGTGAGTGAGGTTTTGTGTTTAAAACTGGGGAATGATGGCACGCACCTGTAAACCCTGTCCTTAGGACARCTAGGCAGAGGGAGGTCTTAGGTTCAAGGCCAGCCTTGGCCACRCAGTAAAACCCGCYAAACTGAGATGTCCCCKTGCTGATGTGGAGGCTTGTTCTATTACACAATTCACAAATGGCCTGGCCCATCAGAATCCGCCCAAGTAATTGCAGAGTGAAGACCATGAATGTGTCCCTTCTGGGCCTCAGACAGAGAGGTTCTGTGGCCAGGGAGCAGTCTCCCTGTCAAGTAGACAGTAGATGGATTCAGCATCACCAGAGAGGCCTCCCTCAAAGTGACAGTAGCTTGGAGCTTGATTCTATAAGGGCGTTGTGTAGTGGGCTAGCATGAAGTCAGAGATGAGGCTCTTCGGTTTGACCATGGGTCTTTCTGTTTTGGTATTTACGTTTTTTACCTAAAATCCAATTGCATCGTCATCCTCTAGTGAATATGCTGTGCTCATCTCATTGCAACAGAGAGASCTCAAGTGCTGCACCCCTGTACCCCCGTGTCCCTGCACACCCGTACCCCCTATGCCCCTGTACCCCCCTGCACCCCTGCATACCCGTACCCCCACACCCCTGCACACCTACATCCCTGCACCCCCACACCCCTGCACACCCGTACCCCCACACCCCTGCACACCTACATCCCTGCACCCCTGCACCCACACACCCCCGTTACCCCCACATCCCTGCACACCCGCACTCCTACACCCCTGCACCCCTGAAGCAGTCCTTTTCAGCTTCTTTGGTAGCAGGTACTTGCACCTCAGTCCTTATGGCAGGAGCGTCATTCTGTTCAGTCCTAGAGTAATGACTTCCTCCACCCTCAGAGCTGCTCCTGGAGACCCTTTCTCTCCACCTTCCTCACTGTGTAGGACTCTCCTCACAGGACCCTGTTGCTGTGCTCCATTTTATACCGGGTCTCATGTAGTCTAGGCTGGCCTCAAACAAGTAAAAGGYGACCTGGACCTTCTGATCCCCCTGCTTCTGCCTCCCAGTGCTGCTGTGAGAGGCAGGCAACCATGMACACATGTGCACTGCTGGGGATCCCGCCCTGGGCCTCAGGCATGCTGGGTGAGTGCTCTACCGATGGACCTATGTCACCAGCCCCTRCTCTCCTTTTTGTTGTTATTGTTGTGATTTTCTTTTAATTTTTATTTTGGAGGACACCCTTCTAKTATCTGCCTAAGAATATCCTATACAGAATAGTTGGTAACTTTTTGAGTTACTCTGTCTGCACATACCTTTTATTCTGTTGTACTTGGCTTGCTTTCTTGCTTATTTATTTATATGGTTAGTTATTTAGTTAGTTATTTTGGAATCCCATAAAGTCCTTGACCTCAGAAACWTCAGAAGCATYGCAGTGTCTTCTCAACACCRTTGTATTTAGTGTCTGCTGTAGCTCTCAGCCTCTGATTGTTATGATCATCTCTCTATAATTAAAAACAGAATTATTGATTTGTTGTTGGAGGGGACCRTGGAGGTGGTGGTGAATTTCATATCAAGCATGTGGACGTCAGAGAARAACTTGGTGGATCTGGTTCCTCCTTCCACCCCTACATGGGTTCTGGGAACAAGTTCAGGTTGCYGGACTTGTGATGCRAATGCTACTACCTACCAAGCCGCCTCACTGGTCCCTGATCCCGTCTTGAGTTTCCTGAAGTTTAGGTTGCCGTGTCTTGATTTGTTTCTGTTAATCGGTAAACGTTTTCGTTGAGGTAGATACGCTTGCAGAAACTAGATGTAATATGTGGGACTGGGAGAATTCCTCTACTGTCTGTCTGTCTGCCCGTTGTCTTTCACCTGCCTCCC
>BDUI01000280.1:240800-276051 GCA_002335545.1 Apodemus speciosus
ATTCTGTAAACTCAGTATGAGTTCAAAGCAACGGTTTCACCTGGTCTTGCTTTATCATAGTGCACACCTGTGGCCTCATCCTTGGATCTGACCGAGAATGAATGTTTTTCCTTCATCACAAATCTGTCCCAAGCCTATTTCTCTTTTTAGTGTGATTGTGAAAGCTCACTGTATCCTTATTATTCAGCCTTTTCTTACTATGATAAGTGGGCAATTTTTATTCTTGATTCAAACTTTATTACATCTTTCTGGCCAAACAACTAAAACCACCCCCTTAAACTTTGTTCCTAAAACTATTTTAATCCAATCAGGAATTTTATAAAGTCATTAATTCATGTAAACAGCATTATAATATGAAAGTACATCTTCATATTGATCTGCAAGAAATTTGCCCAATAGGATGGGCTGGTGCCCAAGAATCATTAGGCCATGTAATAATGACAGGAAAGRCATATCAGCAGCAGTGAGAAGCAATCCTGGGATGAAGTCTCTGAGGTCTTTGCCTCTCCAGAGCTCACCCATCACAACCATGCAAAACAGTGGGCCATCTCCAGGAAACTCACTGCTTGCCCTAGCCTTTCCTGCATGGCTTTGTGCCTCTGCTCGGTGATACCCTGGTGGTTCTACAGCAGGCCAGGATAACAGTGGCTCAGTGGGACAGGAAACCTGATTTTCTGTTTTGGAAAACTGTGAGCTGGTAGGTAGTTGGAAAGGACAGCTTGTCCCCCCAGGGTGATGCAGAGATTCAACCTCCTGATTATCCAGCCTAGGATAACAACCTTCTCCCCCACAATGTTGTGGCTGGCTCCCCTCTCAGCAAGATCCAGACATAGGAAAGAAAAGAACATGAAAGCTATTTGCTTCTTTCATAAGCGTGRTCTGGGGGGCACCTGTCACTSTGCAGCCCATTAGAGGGAACTTAGTCACGTGGCCCACATCAAGCTGTTAGACTTGGGAAATAGAGTCTACCTGGGCAGCCAYTGCTCCTACACTCCAAAGKGGTCTAGTCACCAAAGAGGGGAGGCAAAGGGGGCGGGGCTGATAAAGGAAAGRATAATGACTTTTTATGGAGCTGTTAAACATTGGCTTCCTTATTTGTAAATTGGGGTGCTCCATTCTCATGGCTGTTGAAATTAAATCCAATGGCTAAGAGCTTAGTTAAGCTCCCTCCTTTGTGGGCTCAGGGGAAAAGAAGTGTGGTCTCACACGGCAGAAGACTTTGGACTCCTGGTAGATCTGAATATGAGTCATTTGAATTGTGTGACTAAGCACGCATTCCTACCGTCCCTCATGCAGAATAAGTCATAGGGATCATACAGGATTGGATGGAAAGCAACCAGGAGTGTGTGGTGCAGAGGCTGGCATGTAGAGACTTGGCAGTAATGCAGCTGATTATTGCTCAGCAGTTGGTACTTTCTCTGGTGCGCATTAATGAGAAAAGGGATCTTTATGTGCACTGACTTGCAAGCAGAAGGCAGCCACGCCCTTTAAATGGTCATGTGCATTCACCAGTGTCTGTTTGTCTGTTTGAATACTTGGGGCTTCAGCCTAGCCAGTGCTTTTCTCTGAGAAGGGCCAGCGAGATGCCTCATTGGGAAAACCACCAAGCCTGATGACCAGAGTTCAATCCCTGGGACCCACATGGTGGGAATAGAGTAAACTCCAATAGCTGTTCTCTGACCTCCACATGTACACACACATATGACATATATATGTGCACACACAAATGAACTTGTTTTTTGAGTTTTGAATAAAGAACATAAAAAGTGTCTGAGAGATGCGTGGCTTGTTCCCATCATTGGAGATGCCCACGGGAAATGCAGGGTCCTGCCTTGTTTTCTGCCAAAGCTCTTAGATCAACATTTCTGCCCTCATCTGTGTAAACTACCAAGACCTTCTTTGTGATGTCAAAGACGGTCCAGATAGTTGATGTATTTGAGCACTTTTATAATATAAATTCAAATACTGTGCTATAATTTGATTTTTAAAATGGGGTATATTTTTTTTCTTGTGAGATTTCCGTTCTTGAAAGTGTTGATGAAATAGTGTGTGGAAACTTACTAAGCTGCATTAGGAAGGGTACATCTCACTTCTTATCCAGTTCCACTAGAGTTAGATCTTACTCTGACCTTTTTGTTTGTTTGTTTCTGTTTTTATGGATTTGGACCCCAACCCTAAGTATTGCACCCTAAAAACATCATAAATGTTTGGTCTGAATCCCTCTCAGTTACTGCGAAACCAGAGATTTCCGGCTTCCTACCATCACGCTGTGGAAACTGTGGTGAACATGCTGATGCCACACATCACACAGAAGTTTCGAGATAATCCAGAAGCATCTAAGAATGCCAATCACAGCCTCGCTGTATTCATCAAGGTAGGAACCTCCAGGGGGACAGGCCCCTGCTGTGGGAACACTGTGCTTTCAAAGTACCTTCCCAGCACAGTGATGCCCTCTGTACTCAGTACTCAGTACTCTGACAGTAGCTGGTATGTGTCTGCATCAAAGGATAACTTAACCGGCAGACTAGAACCCAAGGCCCCACAACTYTCAGGTCTGAACTAATGGCTCTTGGCTTTCTCCCCCCTCCCCCGCCCCAGAGATGCTTCACCTTCATGGACAGAGGCTTCGTCTTCAAGCAGATCAACAACTACATCAGTTGCTTTGCTCCGGGGGACCCCAAGGTATTGTGGCTGTTGGGCACCATCGCTTGAGTCTAGCTGRCCCGTTCACACCTGGAAGTCCACCTGTTCTCTGTTCTTCTCAGAATTGTCTTTTTGTTCCTCATCATATTCATCCTCCTAGGGGATATGCTGGCACTCACTTGTGTGAATGAATGTGAGGTGTTAGGGATCTAGCASCCCTGAGCAAGAATGCCTGATGGGGATTTCCTCTTCACACCTGGGATGGCTTAACAGCTAGAAAACCCAGAGCCTGTGTGTTGTTGATCACAGCCATTTACCGAGACCTTATAACNCCCGTTCACACCTGGAAGTCCACCTGTTCTCTGTTCTTCTCAGAATTGTCTTTTTGTTCCTCATCATATTCATCCTCCTAGGGGATATGCTGGCACTCACTTGTGTGAATGAATGTGAGGTGTTAGGGATCTAGCASCCCTGAGCAAGAATGCCTGATGGGGATTTCCTCTTCACACCTGGGATGGCTTAACAGCTAGAAAACCCAGAGCCTGTGTGTTGTTGATCACAGCCATTTACCGAGACCTTATAACATGTACCCTTTGTGGTAGAATTATCTTCTGCTATTACCTTCCAGCTTAGTAATTGTTTTTTAATTGTATTGAGTAATTATAAGCTACTTGAAATCCTTTTTAGACATAAAGGAGCATAAGTAATAACTGCCTTAAAGTCTGCCGAAGGCATTATTTAATGAAGTGTGTTTGGTTTTCACACAAATCCCTACAGCCATCCCACATCTGTAAAGAAACAAGCACTTCGTTCCCAGGGGCCAAGGGAYGGTCTAGCACTAAATGCTCACACACTATGCTTGCAGTAGGTTTACTAGAATCCTAGATACAGCATCCAGTGAGGTCTTCATGTCTGAGCATTTCTTCCTGCAGACTCTCTTTGAGTACAAGTTTGAGTTTCTCCGTGTGGTGTGCAACCACGAACACTATATTCCTTTGAACTTGCCGATGCCATTTGGAAAAGGAAGAATTCAGAGATACCAAGGTAACCTGTCTCTACATGGATTTATTTTCTAATGAGGAGAACTGTATCATTTTAAATAAGAAAAGTACTGATTCGAATGTTATCCCATAATTTGATTTGATTTGATTCACGGGTGAGGTGTGTGTGTAATTTATATTTCCAAAATTGTTGATAAAATCTTATTTAGAAACTGGCTTTTCAGCAAACCTAGAGATAATCATACAGATGAGAGGCAGATCTGAAGCTTTCTGGGTTCATCAGCAATAAACGTCATGACTGTTTTTCACTTTAAAATCCTTTTACTTAAATAACAGGAACTGTCTTATTTACTGCATGTGTTTTTGTTTTGCTTTCCCCTCTTGTAAACTAGCTTTTCTTTCACCAGCTGTGGAGTCACATGACAGCCCTGTAGGTAGGTGTGGGGCAGAGGCTTGCCCTTGCACTTCCTCCATTAAAGACAGGAATGCAAGAGGCCGCTCAGCCAGGTGGCCACTGTCTGATCAGGCGTCTCTGCACATCTGACCAGGCTTTCTAATTCTGATGAATGGGTGCATTTGTTTTCCACGGAGCTAAGACATTGCTGTCACAACCCAGGAGATAAGCTCCTGAGGTGCCTGGAGCCCCTGGCATTCTGTTTTAGGGAGCAGAATGAACAAAGCCGTCCTTTACCCCCAGATCACATCCCACCGCCCACACACCTCTTGTCCGTGGAAGCAGCAGGAGCTTAAGGCACATGGCTTTTCTGTGAGCTTTTTGTGTTTGCATGCTGAGTCCTCATGAACTGCRGGACTCCTGAGTCTTATGGGACTTGAGCTTTCGGCCTCGCTGAGGAGAGTGGGTTCTGTACATCAGTTGGGGTCTCGTRCCGGACTCTGCCCCAGGCACAGAGACCATAAGTTGTTTTCTTYCCTAAGAGATTTAAGGGAGCCCCAGCCTTACAGTTTAGTACRGAAACTTTACTCAAAAAGCTGCTAAACATGATCATTCTGGAGAAACAGATAATCTTCCTTTCTACTGATGTGCTCCTAGGAAATTCTGCAGTGTGTGGGGGGACTTACAAGGACCTGTCAGAAAGGCTTTGGAAGTCAAACTGGGATCCATAGGACTTTCTTGGATGACGGTGTCAGTGTACTGACTCAGTCCCACTTTGTGCTTCTTTTGGGGGGACGTGTGACTGCTTTTATCGATCCTCTTTCAAGAGGATTCCTGTCTGTCCTCCTCCTTTGAAGATGAGCTGTCTCTCAGCTTTATCATGTAGCTTGCGATGAATTACTGGGTAGTGCTTTGTACATTTCAGTTTTAGTTTTAGGAGGACATTTTAGAAAAGACTGCAGAAATAACTTACTTGTTCAGTGAAGGCAGAATAAATAGGTTATGTGACGGTGTGTTATTTAAAATTGTGTTTTACTATGGTTATAAAGGCATTGATAACCAGGGAATGCATAGCTGAACTCTCAAAGTAAATGACATTTAAATAAATCATTTGCATTCATCCTCTCTTTAATGATGTGGTTTTATTCAATTGATCTCTACTTCTGTTAGTACAATRACTTCCTTCTTTTAGAAAAAAGCTGTCAGTAACATTTTTAATACAATTGCTGTATCTTCTGAAAACTGGCACTAAAACCAGTTCCACGTTCAAAATTCAGGGCAGCTGTTTGTGTCTGTTCAGGCCCTCATGGGAATCTAGTGTTAAGGAGTAGAGCAGCCTTGCAGAATTGCCCGTGTTTCCTGTGTGAGGCAGAGTCTTGTCACCTGTGACCACACAGGAGGCGGGCTGAGGGGCTCGGCGGCAGTGACCCCTGAACCTGAGTCCCGTCTGCCTCTCCTCAGATCTCCAGCTTGACTACTCCCTAACGGACGAGTTCTGCAGGAACCACTTCTTGGTGGGACTGTTACTACGGGAGGTGGGCACTGCACTCCAGGAGTTCCGGGAGGTCCGCGTCATCGCCATCAGCATGCTCAAGAGCCTGCTGATAAAGCATTCTTTTGATGACAGATACTCTTCGAGGGTGAGTAGTCCCCAGCGGAGGGAGGAGGGGTGATAAATGTTTATTAAGTGGTGTAAGGAAGTGACCCATTAGACAAATCCCGTTAACAGGGCTGAGACTGTTTTTCTTGCCAGTGTAGCATCGTCTGCCATCTGGTGCTCAGACAGGGAACACACTTACCACGTGCATCTTTTTTCAGAGTCACCAGGCAAGGATAGCCACTCTCTACCTGCCTCTGTTTGGTCTGCTTATTGAAAACGTGCAGCGGATCAACGTGAGGGACGTGTCGCCCTTCCCTGTGAACCCGGGCAGTGTAAGTAAGCAGGCTTGGTGACAGCCCCTCTGCACTRTCCTTGGGGCTGTTCAGAGGGCTGTGGACTCTGACGTAGGACGGTGGAGTTTTATTCCCTAACATGGACAGTCAGAGCCAAGGAGTCTTCAGGGCTGCAGCGGAGCGCGGTCCCTCACATCCGGCATTGCTGGAAGCTGCCTCTGGTCTTGGTGGTCCTTCCACTCTGTCCGTCTGCACGGGCTGTCCAGTCTTCGCGAGCCCACCCCTTTTCCTTATAAAGACACCAGTGGCTGAGTTCAGGGCCCACTCAGGTTGGCCTCCATTTCCGAGTTAAGGTTGAATGCTATAGCTGCCGGTGGACATGAATTTCAGGGGTCACTACTCACCCCCCTGCACACTCTCTTTCATTCTGCTGATGTCGTACTGTATAATACCCTTGGAAAATTACACTTCTTCTTTAAAAAGCTTTAAGATGTCATTTATTCTTATTTTATGGGCATGCTTTGCACACATATATGTGTGCCGTGTACATGCAGTGCCTGTGGAAGCCCAAGTAGGGCATCACCTCCCCTGCAACTGGAGATAACATAATAATCCCTTCGGGTAGCTGTGAGCTGTCATGTGGGTGCTGGGAACCTGGGTCCTCCAGAAGAGCGCCAGTGCTTTTAGTCACTGCCCATCCAGTCCTGGGCAATTACATTCTAAGATAGAATCAATCAATAAAACTTCATCCCTAGCTCTATTAACAGCCCAATTCCATCTCTTTAGCAAACGGGCATGGTGGCACATTCCATCATGTGGRTGCTGGGAGTCGAACCAGGTCCTCCAGAAGAATAGCTGGTGCTCTTAACCCCTGAGCCATCTCTCCCGCCCCCACATTGTCCCATCGTTTACGTGACTCTTACCCCCTTAAATAGTATTCTAAGAGTGTCCAGGTTAGTAGCRATCATTTTTCTCTTTCAAGTCTCGTGAGCTTTATCATCCCCCAGCCTCAGTGCTCTGACATTATTCTGGATCRCCTTTCCCACGTGTGCCCTCCATGTGTTCTCGCAGCAGAGGAATGCAGGGCAGCACCCGGCCTCCCTGTCCTGTTCCAAGACTGAGGAAAATGAACAGAAGGTCTTGCTTTAATGTGTATATAACTTTAAAATTAATACAGTTCCCCCCCCCCCCGACAGGGAGTCCCCATCTGAGCATCCAGAGACGGTAGCTGATGCCCCTTATGAGGACAGGAAATCCTGTTCCTGCAGTTAGAGAAGGAAGCGGCTCTTCCCTCTGCAGAAGGAGAGGTGGGAAGTGGAGTGTGGCCAGGGCAAGATGGCAGCCTCCCTGGCCTCCTCTGGTCCCTCTGCCACCTCGTCCCTTGTTTGCCCTATGCACCAGCATACCCACTCCAGACGCTGAATAGCTGTTACGTATCATCCCTTCGCAGTTTGCCTTTGTGCTTCAAGATCAGCTCAGGAGGCTCATTCAGACATCGCTAATAATCCCTTCTCTTCCCTTTGGCAGATTGCGAAGGACGAAGCCCTGGCTGTGCCTGCYGGGAACCCACTCATGACTCCGCAGAAGGGAAACACACTTGACCACAGCCTGCACAAAGACCTCTTGGGCGCCATCTCTGGCATTGGTAATGCTCCTTGCTCCTCTCAGCCCTGTCCAAACTATCTTTACTCTCCTAAGTCGTTAATGGTGGATTAGGACTTGGACTTTCTGCCCTAAATATTCTCCTGATGTGGTGTTTCACAAGTGAAATCRTTCAGGCACTGTAATCAGGAGTCTTGTGAGTCTTCCTCAGTTGAATGGCTTTTAAATCTTCTATCTTCGTTATGCTTTTGGAAGCAGACAATCTGCAGGTATCGAGGTAAGTGGAGGATTTCCATGTAATAATGGGACCTAGATGAGATGTGACAGTCTTGTTCATAATTCTGAAGGAGGTAACAGTTTGTGGTTGGAATTCAATCCTAGAAATTGTTTTTCAGAAATCTTCTGTTCTCCCCCGCCCCACCGCCCCCATGAAAAACAGCCCCATGGGAAGGAAAACAGATGGCATAAATCAACTCAAATAGAGATGTCTCTCTTCGAGAAAATGCACCTATTTACATTCTGGCTAATTAAGCTGCAGCTTTAAAAGATAATGATGATACACGGCGCCATACATATGCACACACTCACATGTAATCAAAGGATTTTATTAGGGGGTTTGCAGTCTGATCCTCTCTGGTTCCCCTCTGATAACCACACTTCAAATATGAAGCATTCTGCTGCGGCTGATGGTTACACCACGCATTAATGCTACACATTCATGGGTCAGAAGAAGTCGTGCCTTTTATGTAGGCATAAATTTTTTTGCAACCTGCTTTTAATAAGGGTTCAACCTCTCCTCTAGCCCACCACCCAGCAGAGGTAGTGGAAGAGAAGAGTTATTAGGATAACGGGGGAAGTGGACCTGTTCAGCATTGTTCTTTGGGGGCGAGCTCCATCTTCTTTGGCAGCATTTCAGTCCCTTAGCAAACACCAAATATGACTTAGCAGCTGCAGACCAGTCGGTCCTCTAGGCAGGCAGATGGCACACAGGAACCAAGCAGCTGCAGTCCAGTCCTTTCAGCAGGCAGACACCAGGCATGAACCAGCAGCTGCAGTTCAATCCTGAAGAAACTGCCAGTCTCACTCTCCATCGGGTTCTTTGCGGATGGTGGCGTCATTGTTACAATGCTCATCCTTATTGAAGAATAGCAGGGCGCAGCCAGCAAACCAAACCAATGCTCAGTACTAAGCTCCACTCTCTGTGGGGTCATGTTTATACTCCTTTGTCACAGGTATTTTCACGTTTGCTATGTCCAAACATCCTTCACTTTTGTCTGCTTCAGGAAACCAGCCTTTCAGGTGTCTGCTTCAGCAAGATATCCTTGTGCCCCAGCAAAACATCATTTGACATAACTGACTTTTCAAAGAACTAGAAGTTTCCACTTCACTTTTATTCACCGAATTCACAGGACTAAACCATGCTCCAGAATCTATGCTCTTCCTTTCTCTGGTGTTAATCTGTCATTTTCCAGAGAAAACAATGAAACGAGAGTAGACTGACACTAGCGAGCCCATGCACTGTTTAGATTTACTTCACACCATCAATACTAGTCTGGAAACCTATTTGTTTTTATGCATAATTTTCATGGTTATATTCCTGTGTGTGTGTGTGTGTGTGTNGCCATACATATGCACACACTCACATGTAATCAAAGGATTTTATTAGGGGGTTTGCAGTCTGATCCTCTCTGGTTCCCCTCTGATAACCACACTTCAAATATGAAGCATTCTGCTGCGGCTGATGGTTACACCACGCATTAATGCTACACATTCATGGGTCAGAAGAAGTCGTGCCTTTTATGTAGGCATAAATTTTTTTGCAACCTGCTTTTAATAAGGGTTCAACCTCTCCTCTAGCCCACCACCCAGCAGAGGTAGTGGAAGAGAAGAGTTATTAGGATAACGGGGGAAGTGGACCTGTTCAGCATTGTTCTTTGGGGGCGAGCTCCATCTTCTTTGGCAGCATTTCAGTCCCTTAGCAAACACCAAATATGACTTAGCAGCTGCAGACCAGTCGGTCCTCTAGGCAGGCAGATGGCACACAGGAACCAAGCAGCTGCAGTCCAGTCCTTTCAGCAGGCAGACACCAGGCATGAACCAGCAGCTGCAGTTCAATCCTGAAGAAACTGCCAGTCTCACTCTCCATCGGGTTCTTTGCGGATGGTGGCGTCATTGTTACAATGCTCATCCTTATTGAAGAATAGCAGGGCGCAGCCAGCAAACCAAACCAATGCTCAGTACTAAGCTCCACTCTCTGTGGGGTCATGTTTATACTCCTTTGTCACAGGTATTTTCACGTTTGCTATGTCCAAACATCCTTCACTTTTGTCTGCTTCAGGAAACCAGCCTTTCAGGTGTCTGCTTCAGCAAGATATCCTTGTGCCCCAGCAAAACATCATTTGACATAACTGACTTTTCAAAGAACTAGAAGTTTCCACTTCACTTTTATYCACCGAATTCACAGGACTAAACCATGCTCCAGAATCTATGCTCTTCCTTTCTCTGGTGTTAATCTGTCATTTTCCAGAGAAAACAATGAAACGAGAGTAGACTGACACTAGCGAGCCCATGCACTGTTTAGATTTACTTCACACCATCAATACTAGTCTGGAAACCTATTTGTTTTTATGCATAATTTTCATGGTTATATTCCTGTGTGTGTGTGTGTGTGTGTGTGTGTGTGTGTGTAATGTTCTGTAAATGTTGGCTCTTGTGGGCAGTTTCCTCTCCTCTGGGGCCTGCACACATGTTTCTGTCCTGCTCTGCACAGATGCTAACTAAGCCACTGCTGGGAGTGGGGAGACGACCTTCAGTGTGTTTGCTCCAGTGGCTCTTGCATTAGCTTGGCTCAGACAGGTGTGGCTTTGCATCAGGGCTCCACCCTGGCCGCCCCTGCTGAGTGTCAGCCGTGCAGCCTGCGTGTTCTTACCCGTAAGCCATCACTGTCGATGCATGACATGAGAAGCAGGGTGATTGATGTGGAAAATGTGTGCTACCGTTCATACACCTCAGTTGTGTTTTGCATCCTTGCTTTATAATCTGCTCTCAGAGCCAAATGATGAGCCTGCACACCCACCAACGTGTTTGGATGTCTTACTGCTCTGTCCTCTCTGGCCAGTACTCATAGTTCCACATGGGGACACTGTACACTRTGGAAGTGATCAAGACACAGTGGCGGGGCATTTTGCCCATTTTGATTCTCTTATTCAGAATTCAGTGTTAGGATTCAAATGGCAGTGAGGGACTTGTACTGCTGTGTGTGTGGTACAGTCATGAAAAGGGCTTGGGACCGATCTGGTCACTTTTCATTCGTTATCGATTTTCCAGACCGAGTCAGCTTTTGCAGAAGCTACAGCAGGCTTCTTTACACTTGGCCCTGTCTCTACAACAGCACCGACCCTTGTTCTTAGGAACATCTTCAGGGAGGCCCCACCCGGGAACCAGGTTCTATAGGTTTGGGTTTGGGATTTGTAGCAGCTGCTACTCCTCAGGCAGCCTCCGGATGACTTCGGGGCTGCAGTTAATCCTTCCGAGCAAACGGGAAGAAGTCCCTCAGATGTCTTCAGAGCACGCAGATGAGAATTTCCAGACCTGGTTCCAGGATAAAAAGCTCTCTAGATTCCGGGGGGTGTAGAGGACAAGCCCTCTAAGCTTCAGAATTCCTCTCCCACCGTTCCATAGTAGGCTGCTGGGAAAAAAAAATGGAAGGGAAATGAGCCAAAACTGTTTCGTTCGTATGTTCTTTAGGGTCTTTAAAACACATTCCCTGTGGGCTGGAGAAAGCTCAGTGACTAGGAGCGCTTGTTACTCTTGCAAAGGACTTAGGTTCCCTTCCTGGCACCATTGGCTGTCTGTAACTTCAGTTCCAAGGGATCCGATGCCCACTTCTGGCCTCTTTTAGCAGGGACACAGGCCARCATGTGTGTATGTAGCAGGTGAAGCAGCCACACACTTAAAAAATACTAATTTTTAAAGCCATTCCCTATGAAAGTGACCTTATGATACCATCAGTGTGTTAATATATGAAATAAATGTACAGTAACAAAAACAGTTTTTATAGACGGGTAGTGGTTTCCCACACCTTTAATCCCAGCACTAGGGAGGCAGAGGCAGGTGGATCTCTGAGTTCAAGGCCAGCCTGAACTACAAACTCTACAAAGTGAGTTCCAGGGCAGCCAGAGATATATCAGAGAAACCCAGTCTCAAAAAACAAACAAGAAAAAAAAGTTTTAAAAGACACTTGGAAATACTTTAAAATAGAGCTCTTCACTCAGGGAGGACACAGCACGCACATCCTGAGGACAGATGGGCATGCTGAGTTTGAGTTACTGTGTTTGCATCCGTTTCCCTTAAATTGGGAGTACAGCTTGGAATTGGTCTGAAAAGCTGAGAGTGGTACGTATAGTGTCCATTTCTTGACCCCCATGGCCTGAGTTTCGTGTCCTGCTTCCACTCGGAGCTATGGTTGTTTTAGGAGAGTCATAATTACCATGTAGTCATAGCATGCGCTTCTTTTCTGACCCTTTAGAAAAGCTCTCACCCATCCCTGTGACAGCGCAGTGCTGGGGTCATGAAGCCTGGCATGCACTTTACAAGAATGCTCGGGAGGGAGAGGGTTCACATGCACATCACGCATCTTTAATCAGGATAATTAAACATCTCCAAGTTGTCTGAGAGTAGCATTAACCATGAGATTTAAAAGTATGACAGCTAAGAGACGTAGAAAACAGAGGTGGCTTTTCTTCTCTGTCCATCTGCCCATCCATTCATTTGTCCGTCTGTCCTATGTAGAAGTGTCCCAGCCTGTGCACAATGGCCTGTTGTGGGTTTGCAGTAGCTGCCTCTCACAATGAATGCCTCGGGTCTCCTCTAACACTGTCTGTAGAACCTGACCTTTCTGCGGAAGGTCTGTCNCCTGTGGGCTGGAGAAAGCTCAGTGACTAGGAGCGCTTGTTACTCTTGCAAAGGACTTAGGTTCCCTTCCTGGCACCATTGGCTGTCTGTAACTTCAGTTCCAAGGGATCCGATGCCCACTTCTGGCCTCTTTTAGCAGGGACACAGGCCAACATGTGTGTATGTAGCAGGTGAAGCAGCCACACACTTAAAAAATACTAATTTTTAAAGCCATTCCCTATGAAAGTGACCTTATGATACCATCAGTGTGTTAATATATGAAATAAATGTACAGTAACAAAAACAGTTTTTATAGACGGGTAGTGGTTTCCCACACCTTTAATCCCAGCACTAGGGAGGCAGAGGCAGGTGGATCTCTGAGTTCAAGGCCAGCCTGAACTACAAACTCTACAAAGTGAGTTCCAGGGCAGCCAGAGATATATCAGAGAAACCCAGTCTCAAAAAACAAACAAGAAAAAAAAGTTTTAAAAGACACTTGGAAATACTTTAAAATAGAGCTCTTCACTCAGGGAGGACACAGCACGCACATCCTGAGGACAGATGGGCATGCTGAGTTTGAGTTACTGTGTTTGCATCCGTTTCCCTTAAATTGGGAGTACAGCTTGGAATTGGTCTGAAAAGCTGAGAGTGGTACGTATAGTGTCCATTTCTTGACCCCCATGGCCTGAGTTTCGTGTCCTGCTTCCACTCGGAGCTATGGTTGTTTTAGGAGAGTCATAATTACCATGTAGTCATAGCATGCGCTTCTTTTCTGACCCTTTAGAAAAGCTCTCACCCATCCCTGTGACAGCGCAGTGCTGGGGTCATGAAGCCTGGCATGCACTTTACAAGAATGCTCGGGAGGGAGAGGGTTCACATGCACATCACGCATCTTTAATCAGGATAATTAAACATCTCCAAGTTGTCTGAGAGTAGCATTAACCATGAGATTTAAAAGTATGACAGCTAAGAGACGTAGAAAACAGAGGTGGCTTTTCTTCTCTGTCCATCTGCCCATCCATTCATCTGTCCGTCTGTCCTATGTAGAAGTGTCCCAGCCTGTGCACAATGGCCTGTTGTGGGTTTGCAGTAGCTGCCTCTCACAATGAATGCCTCGGGTCTCCTCTAACACTGTCTGTAGAACCTGACCTTTCTGCGGAAGGTCTGTCRGTTCACAGGATGCCAAGTCCGGAGGCCAGTTTCTACCTTCAAATACTGTTGTTTCATGCATGTCAAAAATGTCATTTCCAAGTGAGAGTTCCTTCCTTCCTCTTTGAACAGACATGGCCAAATATTTTCAGTTTACTGATTAAGGGTGGATSTAACTGTCATAATAACATGCTATGGTATCTCCAAGTCAAAACTAATAACATTGTTTATCAGAATTGTCTTGTCTGTTTGCAGTTCTGTTTATTCGGGTCTTTAAAAAGCAGTACTTACATCCCTGCAGCTCACTAGACCTTTCCCAGACAGTGTGCGTGATTAGGGAGGAAAGGCTTGCACTCGCGACTTCAGGCTGTTAGTAGTGGGTTGCTCCTGCTTGGTGGGTACTCAGCCTCCATACTTGGAAAAAAACCCACTTCTTTGTCTTCTCTTCCTGTTTCACTTTGTTGTCCAGAACTTGCTTTTTATCACAACAAAATACCAAGATAGTCCCTCTGTAGAAATGCAGTTCCCAGCCAGCGCCAGGGGTCACCCTGGGTCCTGAGATTTTTAGAATGTCTTGTCACACTTCCTGGGATATCCAGGGCAGTCTGCCCTACAGGTTGCACACTTTAGGTTTGTGATTATTTCCTTTTTTGATTAAATGTTTGAGATGGTATTATTGTTTTTTCTTCTTGAATCCCATTCTGAAACAATGTATACTACAATAATGTATGTTACAATAATACAAATATAATGTATCAAATAATGAACAATGTATGCTACAATAATGTATAATACAAATAATGTATGTCTGAGCAAAGGTAGTCCAGCAAATGGATTAACCATGTTTCATTTAAAAGGTCATTTTGATGTCTCCTGTACTCACCTGGTTCTTGAAAGGGTGATGTAATGAGAGACTGGAGAGATGGCTCAATGGTTAAGAGCATTTGCGGCTATTGCAGAGGACCCAGGTTCAGTTCCCCTCACCCACTCGTCAGCTCATAACCACATGTAACTCCAGTTCCAGGGCATCTGCTACCTTCTGGCCTCCACAGACACTGCACACACATGATGTACATACATACATACATACATACATACTACATACATACAGCAGATATATAAAATAAAAATTTAAAGGTGAAATAATTGAATACTATTCTTGAGCCACATGACCTTATTATAAAAAATTACTGCAAACAATTCCTCTTGAAATTTGGTATTTAACTATTTTGTTCTGTCTAACCAAAACTCGGTCTTGTTTAATTTCCTCCTAGCTTCTCCATATACAGCCTCAACCCCCAACATCAACAGTGTGAGGAATGCCGACTCCAGAGGCTCTCTCATCAGCACCGACTCGGGGAACAGCCTTCCAGACAGGAACGCTGAGAAGAGCAACTCCCTGGATAAGGTGATTTCTTTTTGCGTAAAACAGTGTTTCTAATCTCTAATGGGGGTAGCCAGTGTAACCTGCTTCACATTCTGGTGTTTGTCACGTGTGAGCTTCTGGGTGTTTGAATACCTTAGCCGACATGCAGTAGATGACAAGGGCTTTTCCTAGGACCGTAGCTCAATCATTGTCTCTGCATTACTGTGTTGCTGGTAATGAGAACAGAGCCTTCTGCACGTCAGGCAGGCATGCATCCTGGAGCTCTGTGTCCATGGTGTCCCTTGAAACTCTGATCTTATTTCCAGGGTCTCAAATCCAGACAGCGTTTACATGAAGCAGGCAGGAGCAAATGATTCTGGCGTCTTATCGAGTCTTTATGCCTTTTGGGTCCAAGGCTAGCAAAGCAGATGGATCGATCTTACCAGAGCCAGGGCTGACCCACTCTGGTTGGCTGTACCCACTCCTAACCCTCTCCTCCTCCTCCTCTTCCTCCTCATCCTCCTCCTCCTCTTCCTCCTCCTCCTCTTCCTCCTTCTCCCTTCTCCCTTCCCCCTTCCCCCTTCCGCCTTCCGCCTTCTGCCTTCCTCCTTTCTCCTTCGTCCTCCTCATCCTTCTCCCCCTCCTCCTCTTCTTCCTAAATCTACCCTGTATTTTCTATCACCGTAGCCTCCGTCTGTCTGGAACTTTGTAAGAAAAGATAAAGGTTGAAAATAACTTGGAATCCTGGTAGAGTTGTATCTCTGGGGGCTCTGTGTCCCTGTTACTTCGAATTATAAGAAAGCTTTCTGCCAGTAAACAAGAGCCATTTAGGGAAGTGTTCCTCATTTGCAGAGTGTCCTTCCTCAACCTCAGCATCAGGTTTGTGACCTAGTCACAGATTCCGTGACTGGCACCGACACGGTTGTCTTTAGGCACACTTGTGTGAGCCATGAGCATCTCAGCCTGGGTCCGACATGATGTGTTGAATTTTCCCTTGACCCTGACATGCCTGCGTGTGTAGAGGGACAAGCTGCTCCGGAGGCACTCCGCCTGTGTCGTGCGCAGTGCTGAGGAGGAAGAGAGCTGCCAGTCAGCCAGGAGACACCGGGTCACTGTGGATTTCTCCCTCCTCACAATTCCACCTTTGCCAGAGGAAGCTTTGCATGCTGCGCCCGTGTCCTCCCTGCAAGAAGTACTGAGTTCTCTTATCAGCTCTTGACTTGGTTTGAGGGCTTCATGGTTCGCCCCTAGCCTTTTACCACTAATGACTCCTAAATTTCTCAAATAAAAACTATCACACATCTTATTAGTTGAACCTGCTCATTGTATATATATWTTTTTTTTAATTGACCACCAACACCTTGAAAAAATATTTTTTCCCTATGACTTTTTCCACTTGGTAATTGGCAAAAGAGAAAGAAAAGAATGTTCTTGGTTTAAATTGGAAATGCAGCCCCCGAAGGGTTATTTTAAATCTACTGCATCTTTCACCAGAGCTGAGATTCTTACTCAGTTCTTCCGATGTGAGCCTGGTATTTCCTAGTGGTAAAAGCGTCTTCTGCCCCATCCTCAGCCCAAGCTCTCTGATCCTGCGGTCGGTCAGGCTAAGCTGATGGTGGAGGACCTCAGCAGTTTAGGATGGTTGGCGGTGCTGTGCTGACGTGTTCCTGTCAGGTGTTTCTCCATCTGTGCCTGCAGTGCCACGCCCATGCTGTGCCCCGAGTGACAGGCCACTCCTTGGGCTCACCTTGGTGCGTGGCACCTCCGGAATCTCTCCTCCCATGACGGATCCGCATGCACGTGCTTGCTTTCTCTTGCATGAGATTCCACGAGGTTTTGTTTTTTTTTTTTTTTTTAATCTCCCTGACATAATGAAAACTGCTCCTCTGGTGAGAAAGGCTTGTGCCTTCTGGCTTGTCCGTCAGGGATGGGACAGAGGTACCCAGTGACGGGAGGCAGCAGCAGTTGTGTGTCAGGTGAGGGGCATCTTTGTGAACCAGTGCCTGTGGGCTACCCTTCTTTGCAGGTGTGTGACCTGACTCAAAGTTAAAGAATCTTTCTCTTCTAAGGGAGATGTGTGCATTATGGAGTAGAGAACTTACCTGCATTTCCTTCCAGCAACAGCAGAGTGGCATGCTGGGAAATTCTGTGGTTCGCTGTGACAAACTGGACCAGTCTGAGATCAAGAGCCTGCTGATGTGCTTCCTCTACGTGTTGAAAAGCATGTCTGATGGTGCGTAGAATTGAAGCACAGATGTTTTGTTTTCATTGTTTGAATAACSATTTATTTTTGTGGCATTAGTTGAATATTTCAATTGTTTTGTTTTGTTTTTGAGACAGAGTTTCTCTGTATAGCCCTGGCTGTCCCAAAACTAACTCTGTAGACCAGGCTGGCCCTTGAACTCAGAAATCTGCCCACCTCTGCTTCCCAAGTTCAAGGATTAAAGGCATGTGCCACCACCACTCAGCCCAAAAAATTTCAAATATTTAAGGGAATTTCTTCCTTGCTTTTTAATGTGTATTAATTTGCTAAATGCTGTAGGAATAGAAGCCTTGATGTGGAGAATTAGTTACTTTTATTCTAGCAAATACATTCTACAATGGAACTGGGATTTCTTTTTAATATAGTGTTTCACACCACCCAAGCTGGACCTTTGCAGCTRAGTGACCCTGAACTTCAGATTCTTCTGCCTCCACCTTCAGAGCCTGGGTTAGGCCCTGGCTACCACACCTGCTTCCCCGGTTATGCTGTGACAAAGACTGAAACCGGGGCTTCTAGAGGTGCCCCATTCTAGAAGTCCAGGGTCACAAAAATATTCTCCATATTTTCTTTAAAGGGTAGCATCTAAACATTGTCGCAGTCAACCCTAGAAGTCGACCCAGTCTTGGTCTTGTGTGAGGTGTCCTGGCAGCTGGGAAGATGCCCCCAGAAGGAAGTTTACCAGAGAGACAATGGTGTCAGTCATACAGCACTCCGGGCTCCTTTCCCTTTTGATTTACACTTTAACGAGCGCCTGTGCTCCCTCGGGCTCTCTCCTTCCTTAGGAGCCTGCATCCAGGGCCAGGACTAACAGGGACACCACTGGCTACCGACTGTTCTGCCTGGTATATGCTGGCAGTAGTCTGAGCTCAGAACTCTCCAGGCAGAAGCTTACACTCTTGCTGTTAGTCAGATGAGTCAAGCCTGCCCCTGAGAACCGTGACCACCTGGACGCAGCCTACTTCAGCCATGAGTCTTTATGTAGGCAAGTGGGAGACGTGCTTCGCTCCCCTGAGCGTCTGGTGTTACATCTCTAAATGAGAACTCCAGTGCTCTGCGTGGGATCAGAGTGAGGACCGCGTGACCACATTCCCATGAAATTGGGACTGCTCCTCTGAAGCACAGCCTGGCACAGCTTCTTCCCTCCCTCTGCCCACCCCTGGCAAGTGTGACAGAGTACAAAGTATAAACCCACAGCCCGTGGTCCCACTCCTCATCTCAGGCTCCAGGGAGTTCACAAATCAAATAAGGCTACTTTTTATACAGTTCCCAGCTGAGGGCTCACATATAAATTCAAATGTGTTTAGCATTTAATATCATATATCTTTCAAGAATTTCTCCCATAGATGTAACCTGTGTGACAGGACTTCAGCAAAGCACGCTTATGATGGAACTGGTTCGTTCCATTCTGGTACACCCTAGAGTACTCTGCAGCTTGGGAACAACTGAGTAGAGCCAATCTGTATTGTTCTTTTAAAACTCAAAGGCAGGGCCCAGAGAGAGCACGGACGGCTCAGCTGTTAAAGCATGTGCTATTCTCGCARAGGACCTGAGTCCAGTTCCCAGCATCTACACTGGACAGCTCACAGCAATCTGTAACTCCAGCCCCCAAAGGCCCCTGCACTCGTGTGCACATACCCAACACATACACACGATACACATAATTGAAAATGAGGTAAATCTAAGATTACTTTAAGAACAAAGCAGCATGTTTCAACAAACTCCCAGAAGAGAAGGGTTTTATAAAAGGAAATAGAGAGGTGGAGTTTGGATTATCGTAGCCTCTTGTATTTGAGAGTGCATTGTGCCCAAGTTAAACGATTGGTCTTGTACTGTAATGTAATACTAGGTAATTTATTATTGAGGTTCTGGAGTTCAGGTGTTCTCTGACTTGAATAAGTCTCCTGTGTTATGCAGGAGAGCCCAGCGGTATGGTTCACCTTTCGGTTAGATATAAAACAGGCAGCGATGGAGACCTACACTCTGGGATCTATCCCCTGTGTCATAATACATGKTTATCTATAATGTATGTAGTGTTTAGGGGCTGGAGAGGTGACTCAGCGGTTAAGAGCACTGACTGCTCTTCCGAAGGTCCTGAGTTCAAATCCCAGCAACCACATGGTGGCTCACAACCATCTGTAACAAGATCTGATGCCCTCTTCTGGAGTGTCTGAAGATAGTTACAGTATACTTACATATAATAATAAATAAATCTTTAAAAAAAGATAGTATGTAGTGTTTATTGTGATGCTGACCAAATAAATGCTTATTTTTAGATGCGCTGTTTACCTACTGGAATAAAGCTTCTACTGCTGAACTGATGGATTTCTTTACAATATCTGAGTGAGTGGCTTTATCCTTACCTGTCTCCTCCATCTTTCTATCCGGGAGGTGGGAAGCACAGTGTGTTCTCCGGGCAGGAATATAGTGCATGGCACACAATTTCCTTCATTAGTCAGTCAGCAGTGGCCAGCAGTGGTCAGATATTGCAAATAATTGCTTGTGGCTGCTGAGATACCTCTGTGGTTCAGCCACTTTGATAAAATTATACAAAATGAGCCGGGCAGTGGTAGCRCACGCCTGTAATCCCACCACCTGGGAGGCAGAGGCAGGCGGATTTCTGAGTTCGAGACTAGCCTGGTCTACAGAGTGAGTTCCAGGACAGCCAGGGCTACACAGAGAAACCCTGTCTGGAAACACGCCCCCCGCCCCAAATGTACAAAATGTATTCACCATGTTGGTGGCTACTATTTTTTCTAAGTTAAATCTAGAACCTATTTTACCACTTCAAGACAAGCTTCTGATTCTTTTATGCTCACTATTTTTAGAAACACGAGCCCATAGCACTTTTTCTAAAACTGCTTAGGGCAGATAATTTTCCCAATTCAGATTTTGGGTTGTTTTTGAAAATTTTCAGTTAGTGTTTCTCAATCCACAATAGCTGTATCTCAGACAGCACGGAAGCCTTGTCCTCTAAGGGGAAGCCTGTGGCCCTGGCCTGCTGGCTGGAGTGGTTTAGTCTCATGACTGCTCCCACGATCGGAAGTTGTCCTGCTGTCAACCAGGAAAACTCAATCTGTTAACTAACTCTTTATATGGGTTTTAAAGATTCAGTTTTGTAGCTCTTCTCAAAACAAAACAAGAGAGTTATATTTGATGCCAATAAGGGACCATTTCATACACGTGAACCAAAAGAGAGAGTTCCTAGCATAGACGCGCACAAGGAAGGGGTGACTCTCAGTGGCTGGAAGACCGGCCTCCTACACCTTCTGAGGCACGCTGCCCTGGAGCGAGTCTGGCCGCTGTGAGTGGGTGGATACCTTGGTTCTCTCCTTCCATCCACAGTCGCCATTCCGATGGCCACACTGTAGGCCTCCCCGATGTGTTAACACTTTCCTGTGGGTGAAGATCCTTCAGGAAGGTTCCTGAAGGCCACGAGCTCAGGGCTGGTAATCCATCCTTTTGTCACTGTTGCTAACAGGCTCCGGCCAGACCATGGCTTGAGCAGTTTTATCTGCACGTTCTCTAACGGTTCTTGTCTGTCTGCAGAGTCTGCCTGCACCAGTTCCAGTATATGGGGAAGCGATACATAGCCAGGTACTGTGGGCTGTCCCGTGAGATGCTGGGCCATTTTCTGAGGGGCTGTGTGGTAGTGGTCGTCTGTGGTGATTGGCAGGGACCTGCGATCACGGAGTCCAGTCCCGTCGTCTCCGTACCAGCATCACTGCATTCCTCCTGTCTGCTTTTGTCTCTGGTCCCCTCTCAGACTGACTGACTGTTGCTAGTCCTGACACTCCTCCCTGTCTTTCTCTTCTCCGTGCTTCCTCGCCATCATCCCCCCTCAGTGAGTTTTGTCCCTGCTCCTGGACAAAGCCATGGTCATCAGTTAGTCGCTCCTTCCCCCMCACACACACACATAACTAAGAGGATTTTATTATCCTGTCTCAAATTTGCATGGAGTCTTACAGGCCTTTAAAATGGAACCCTGTTTGCTTACTCTGACCAGTCAGTGTGTCCTTGTCTCTCCAGAGCTCTGTTGAATGTCTCCCTCCCCACTGACCTGTCCTGGCCTCACTGTCTCCCCGGGAGAGCTGCAGGTTCCACACAGACATAAGCCCAGACAGCATCTTCCCTGGGGCATTTCCTCCCCGAGCAACTTATCATTACCAGGTCCTTGCCCTGCCCCATAGCCACCCGTGTATCTGCTGTGTGTCCTTCTGTGTTGGGACGGGAAGGGGGAGGGGTGGAGTGGGGGTAGGTCAGAAGCATCATAGTCTTCTAGCATTTTTAACAGTTTGATTATAAGTAAACTACATTTGTTTTAAGAAAGTCTTCCAAGTTTAGTTTTAATTGCGATGTTGTGGTTCGTAGCAGTGAAACAGAACAGACATTAGCAGATACTGTGTTTGAGTGTCTTAGATGCTGGCACTGCCCCTGCTGGGGATAGATCACAACTTTTCAGGATCAAGTTTTACATTAAGAAATGAAAGCTTGTGTCCTCTTTTAAAAAGAAACAAATTTAGTGAGATCATTTTGCATTCTCCACTTATTAATATTTCATTTCAACTAAAATGTAATTTTTAAGTTTCTCAATCTTAACCTTGGATTTTTATCACCACAGTGATTTTATGCTTGCTTTCGAGTACAAAAATGCAAGTATATACAAGGTGCCAGTAAACAAGTCTTGACTTCCACTCTCTTGTACTGCCCTGTGAGGATGGGCAAGTGGTACAGCCGCTAATCACCCGAAAGCTCTGTGCTCGGCACCCGTCACGCCTTCTCAGTGATTACTGCCGGTTACATCATAGTGAGGCATCTGGAGAACGGTCTGCCAAGTGGGATAAAATGCCTGAGCTTGAACTGGTAAATGTGAGAAGCTGGCAGTTTCTTCTCTGACAAAGTCTTTTAGAATAGTTTGTAGAGCGGTTCTTTCATTCCCTCCCCACAGTACATACACATTTAATGTTTGGAGGGAAATTTGTCACTTTGCAAGCCCCTGTATATACTTGCATAGAATGTGAACTGCTTAGGAAGGATGGGGGGTGGGAGAGGGAGGGCCAGAGGCAGTGTTTTCTTTGTCCCTTGCACTGTGGAAACATCCTTCCTGCTTTATATAAAACTGTCATGGTTTCCGCTGCATGTGACCAAGATGTTGAACCATGACATGAACACGGTCAGTGTTTGCCCTGCACCACGGTTGTGTGAACACTGTGCCTCCTCCTTCACTGGAAAGTCACCCCGCAGCATGCGGTTTGAGGTCATCCATGCATGTTCCTGTTCCACACACAGTAACACAGTGAGGGGCTTGGTTGGCTCCGGGACGGGGGATAGGTATCGTTCCTGCGCTAGTCAGGTTCTGTCTGCTCTGGCGATGGTACACTGTAGGGAAGTGAGCTATCTGATTGCTAACCCAGACACTTTTCTGTTTTCTCTACTTGACTGCTTGACAAGTTTAACAAAGCGCGTGACACTTCCTCCCGCTTGGGTAAGACATAGGCGTTCAGCTTACTCATTTAACCCCTGCCATTGCACGTGTGTCTTCTGCTTCTTTTGGGGATTTTCTTTTTAATTGGCATAGTGGTCTGTCTGCTCCCGCCACATATAATTCAGGGAGGTTTGCAATGTTTTCTTAGTTGTTGGAATACTGGCTGTTATCTCCATAGTGGGACGATGCTCTCTGAAAAGTTGCATCTCTAATGGATGTACTTTCTCGGGACGAGAATGACTCTGCCTTGGCTGTAGGTTTTGCTGCTTCGAGGCCTAGTGGCTTTGCTGTGTCCCGTGTCAGATCTGCCAGCTGTCTGTGTCCCCGGCCATGTGACTGCATGTAGCCCGACTGCCCCTGTACAGTGAATGTTCCAGCTTCACTAATCTCCCATCTCGCTTGGTGTAACGCGCTAACGTTGCTTCTATCCCATTTCACTCGTGTTACAGGAACCAGGAGGGGTTGGGACCCATAGGTCATGATCGAAAGTCTCAGACATTGCCTGTTTCCCGTAACAGAACAGGGATGATGCATGCCAGATTGCAGCAGCTGGGCAGCCTGGATAACTCTGTCACTTTTAACCACAGTAAGTCCCATGCCAAACCATCGTAACAGCTGAGCCATCTCAGGAGGGAGAGCCCCTGCCACACTGTACCACATCACCAACTTGATTTTTCTTCCAGAGCAAAACAAATAGGAAGAAGAGTTGCCTCCTTGTAGGAGAGTCCTGAGCAGTGTGGGATAGCAGAACGTGGGGCCCAGTCAACTACAGCACCCATCCCAAAGTGCCCAGACTCCAGGCAGATCTCAGCAGATTCAGTGGCCAGTCACTGTCCCAATGTAAATTCAATGCACGCGTATTTCTGTTGATTTTATTTTACCCTCTGTTCCTCTGGGAACGTCCGGGTCAGATCCATTTGCCTCTCTTGCTCGGTGCATGTAGTTGGTCGAGCACCCACATTCTGACATCCTGCCTGCGGGTGAATGTTAAGCCCGTGAATCGATCGGATTTGTGAGGGTGTGGAAAGCATCCAGTAACAAAGTGACTTTTTCTGTGTTTTCAGTGTGAGAAAGATATCAAGTGTACTTGGGATTTCTGTAGACAATGGTAAGATTTAATCAGGTTGGGGCCGCTTCACTCGCAAATGAGACCTTTCCATTCATCTGGCCTAACTGCGGGGCTTGCCTAACTTCACAGTAGAGATCTGCTAGTAGAGGGTCCGTCTTTCTAATTCACTTCTGCCAGTCATCCAGACACCTTCATGTGCTCCTTCCTGCTAGACATTTCCGTGTTTCATCTACCCGAGGGTTTCTTAAAGCAGAAAGCCTAAAAGCACCAGCCATGCATCCCGTGAAGGACTAATATGATCATCCTCAGTCTGACTTCCATTCTTCTTGCTTTCTCAAGACTGTCCTTCTCTCTCCAAGCGTGGCAAAGCTAGTTCTTAGAAAATCACGTGTTCTCATCCCCAGCGCTGTCTTTAATACATGGTTATTACTTCTCACCATCCCTAACCACAGGGAGTCTGCCCGCTGTGGTCGCCATGCCTTTTCTTCTTGCAGACTCAGTGTGAAAACAATATTCCCACCACTGTGTATCTGAAAGGTCACACAAAGCTAGGGGGCAAAAGCACAGCCACGCCTTTAATCCCGAGCACTCGGGAAGTAGAGGCAGAGGGATGGATCTCTATGAGCTAACTCAAGGCCAGCCTACTGTATATATTGAATTCAAGGCCAGCCAAGGTTACACAGTGAGATCCTGTCTCAAAAAAAAGCACATAAAATAAAGCGACAAACCCATCCAGCAGCTCCCCTCACGCCACCAACAAAGTCAAGGGACGTCTTCTCACCTAGACATCGCTTAAGCCGGTGTCATGCCAGTCAGCCGCCTTTGGGACTGAGAGCCTCTCACACTTAGCAGTGGCGTGCACATCTATGGTACACTCCGGGATGTAACACTTGTGTTTTCAACCCTCYGTCTCTTAGCTGGATGAACAAGGGGTTAAAGCAGAGGATGCCCAGGGTCTCGTGACCTTTACTCTCATTCCCTGTTTCATGACAGACTGCTGTCCCCCACGACACTGCTGGACTTCACTCTATGTAACAGAGTAGTTTACTGCCTGTTGCGGTAAACGCAGACAGTGTGGAGGATTTGTACACAAGCAGATGGAGGCTCTATCTTAGAGGTAGTCACCATCAGCCCCCTGCTGCAGATGGACGCCATGGGTCACATGACAGAGACAGCCGGCTGCCCGCTGCTGCTAGAACAGCCCCGTGAGCTGGGCTGCTCTCTCCTCTCCCTTCCTGCAGCCCACGGAGAAGCTGGTACCTGCCTCCTTCCTTGCCCCGCTCTGGCAGCCTTTTCTCCGGTCAGTTCTCAGTGGCATCCTGTCCTCAGTCACATCCTTCTCCTGCGTGGTCAGGAAGCCATGTTCTCTGACTCCTTTCACCTTGGTGTCTCTTCAGTCCCTCCTCCTGTGAGTTTGTTCTCCTGCAGCTGAATGTACTTTCCAGAACTCAGTCTTTCTCCCAGCCTCTAGTTCTCTAGTTCTCTAGTTCTCTAGTTCTAGTTCTAGCTTTTACTCTTCCCACCACACCGTTTCAGCACATGGAAGCTGGCCAAAAACATGCTAAGAGAACGAATGTCTTACCGTATCATGTGTACAATGTATGTGACTCGTATGTATGCATACACACCTGTTCATCTCTATGTAGATATTCAGTGGAAGCTTGGGGCCATGCATGCCCCTTTACAAAAAAAAACAAAAAAACAAAAAAACAAAAACAAAAACAAAAACAAAACTTACACAGCAGTAAGCACAACACCTTATTTTAATCCAGCCCACGTGATATAGAGCCCACAGTGAGCAGCCAGGGATAAGCTGGGGTTGAAGTGAATTTACTTCATTCTTTCCTTTTTGTCAGACCTCAGTTTGGCCATGGGGGGGGGGGGGGCAGCAGAGGCCTGTGACGACCCATCCTCTATAGGCCCGGCTGTCTGTGCTTTCTATATCCCTGGAAAATCCACTGTGCCTGTGGAACACTAGCATTTCTGAAAACAGTGCATCCTAACAGGTCACCTGAGACAGTGGTCTGTCCGTCATGAATGCTTACTCCAGATGAACTGGCTCAGATGTAAAATGAAAGGGGCAGTTCCTGCTTCAAGCCAGCTGTCTCCATATCCTTAAAAAGGGAAAGATTCCTTGTCCTGTGTTTGTTTATATTCCCAAACCTATTGATCTTCTAGATTTGTATTGTAATCCAGAAGGAGGAAAAGTCAAAACAAAAATATAGATTTTGGTTCCACAGAGGAAAGTCAGCCTTGGAAATGGAAGCAGCCTGTGAGACTGTGCATCTGACCCATCGTCTGCCTCACATGTACTGACCATCAGAAAGGCGTATGTGACTGTGGGGCAGGCTCCTCCTTTGCCCACCCCACCCTGATACAGGGTCTCTGGGGAAGAGGCTACAGATGGAGTTGCAAGGAACCAGACAGGATGGATGTGCAAGTTCCAGTTAGGTTATGTTTAACAGGTGATCATGGAGGACTTCTTGGTTTGAGATCTTTAAAAAAAATCTTGGTTCTGGGACGATGGCTATTAACAATGTTCTTGCTCTGCAAACATGAAGACCCAAGTTAAGATTCCCAGTGTCCATGTAAAAGCTGCTGTGTATCTGTAACTCCAGCCCTGGGGGAATGGAGTCAGTGAATCCCTGAGGGCTCTCTGTCCAGCAGTCTAGCCAAAACATCAAGTTCCAGGCTCAGGAAGAGGCCCTGTCTGAAGAATTAAGTTAGAGCCTCCAAGGTGAACTTGCTCAACCTCTAAAAACACTTGTTGCTAAACCCGACCACTTGAGTTTGATCCCCAGGGCCCACTTGATGGTCTCCAGGGCCCCCAAACATGCACATTTTTGCTTATATTCAGATAATGAAATGGTGTCTTAGACTTTCTTATAAAGTGAGGCCGTACAGGAAGCCACTCAGCGAGTTTACCTCTGCTTCCACGCATGCTTGTACACATACACAAACACATAAAATTAAAACAAGTCTTACTGCAGGCATGAGGGTGGCTTGAAAATTTTACAGATTTGATCTGTGAATGCTGAGGACTCCCAAACCAGCCCACAGCATGCCACCTAAAGATGTCACCCTTGGAGAAGTCCTGTTGCTCTTACAGGCTGAGMAAGGATGGAGGGAATCCACACAGTGCTGTCACACATTACTGCCCCCTAGTGGAAGTAGTGGTATTTTGTGACTTTAATGTTCTAGTTAATGTACAGGATTGGTTTCCTATGACCTTTTCGTGCCTGTATATCTGTGCTCATAGATGTACCTAGCCCCAATACCTACCTCATTCTCCTCCCTTTATCCACCATCTTGCTTGTCCCAAGAGATTGGGTAGATTGTGTCATGGCTAAGCATGGTGTGATAGCCTAGAGAAATCTTGTCATTACCGTATTCTGTACATATATACATAATTCTACACTTAAGTAGCCTGGCACATTGATTCTGCTTTAAAACAACACATGCTAAGTTCTGATTCTGTTTCCAGGCTTTCAGCTGGAAGTAGGTCAGTGCTATGGGAATTACTCAGTAGAAGGCCATCTTATTTATAATGGCGACTTGCATGCCCCTAGCCTATATGTTTTATAGAAAGAAAGGGACAATTCTATAAAGAGAAAACAAAATCACCATTAAGCCATGTTCCTTTCAGACTCTTAGCTCAGATGACAGCAACTCCTTAAAGGTCCCTTTGACCTATGTGCATATTTTTGGCTGGCCTGATCATAGGTGATGTTTTGGGCTTTGGTCTCCTCTTTCCATGGTTTATATCTCTTCAGCAGTATTCATCAATACTTTACTCTTTCACTCTTTATCTTATCACACCCCACCCAGTACAGGAATGCTTTGGCTTATGAAAAGGCAGTACAGGTTACACCCAAATAGCCATCTTTCTTTTCTCTAGAAAACTGCTTGGGTAAAAACAAAGAATTGGAATTAACATGATATTAAATATATTCTATATCCTCATAAGGAGGGAGACAGCCCTAACACAAGGGGGCAGAGAAGCACAGATGTAAAAGCTCAGAACCACCTGTTGAAAAACAGGTGGATGAGCACACTTGATAGAGCTTGCATGGCAGTCTTAAAGCATCTCTGTGGCTTTAAAAGCTCCTCTGTAGCACTTGTAGAACTATAACTCATATTTCCTTCAATCAGAACAAGGTTCTACTATTCTGTCTTTCCTCCTATTTGCCAGTCCTCTGGTGCAGTGACCCAAATAGGAATTTGGAGTGTAGGTTCTGGGTTGAAGGGACAGTTCCCATTAATAATCTCAAGGAGGTTCTATAGGTTTTCTGTACTTTTATTTTTTGGATCGCTGAACTAATGCCTTCTTCTCTAGAGTATTAAAAAAAAAAAAAAAAAAAGACCAGTTAGTAAGTGTGGCTTTCTCAGACTCTCCTTGAGGAAAGTCATTACTCTGTGTCTGTTGTGTTGCCATCTTCCTGTATAAGCAAGACACCATGGTAACATCTTCACATGCTCTCTGTGTGTTTCTGCTAATACATTCCATTTCATAATTTAATATCTCAAATCGTCAAACTGCATTTATATCATTACTAAATTGATTTGCAGCCATTGTTGAAAATTGCAGTTTATGTGTAATGTATGATGAAGCTAAATTTACATGACAGGTCTTCTGGTTCTCTCTCCTTTGCATAGGCATATCTTTCCAATATACTGGCTTTTATGCTTGTTATTAAAGCAAGTAGAAGACTATTTGCAGTACAGTCAACTCTCGATTATCACTTGTGACTAGCTAAATTCAGGCCTTGTCCTACCAACTTAATGCATTATGTTGCTCATTCTGTACTAGGCACATTTTTATGAACCTCACAATAGTAGTGAATTTATCCTCACCAAGCTCCGTGAAGTGTGAATACCTTTACCCCTGTCCTATAGATGGGGATGCCCAGGTGAAAAGAGCTCAGCTAACTTGCCCAAAGCCATACGCAGATAAAGAAGTACAGCTGGACTGAGCGCCAGCTATCAGCCCCATGTCAGGTGCCTGTCGCCTGTTTCATAGGGTCCTTGGAGCATTGTCAGCACTCTAGCCATTGTGACCGCTCAGCCGTGCAGCTGATGAACCGTGTSTGTTCTGGTGGACATGCTGGCACCACCATCTTACTGCCTTGGTGACTTCGTTCAAGTCCCGTGGCCTATCCCTGCCCTTTCCCTATCTGCAGAAGGTGTTTAACAAGGTGCACACTTCACAGGGCTGCCGAGTAACTGGAGGATGATGCAGAGCTCCCAGTCTCGGCTGGCACAGAGCAAGCAGCTGTAAATGGCTGCTGCTGTCACTGTGCCTCCAGAGCCAGAACAGATGCACCTTGAACGAAAACATTATTTATGCCACCTCCCTACAGAGGCAAAAGGGAAGAAGGGCTCTGAAAGGGGACCTTCTGTAAATAATCAAAAGTTGACTGTCACTGCCACACCCCACYGGCCCCATTGCCTGTACCCCCAGACAGTAACGCTGTGCTGATTCACACAGGCTACGGCCACTCGGAGGCAGATGTCGTTCACCAGTCACTTCTCGAAGCCAACATCGCTACTGAGGTCTGCCTCACAGCTCTGGACACCCTCTCTCTGTTCACACTGGCTTTTAAGGTTCGTATTAAAAGCATGCTGTTCAAGGTCAGGCGTCTTTAATCTGATAAATCCACTCGGCTCATTAAGCTCAACCAACACACGTGCATGGTGTGTGTTTTTTCTTCAGCTGATTTTGCTTCTTTAAAGAGACTGTTAATCTCAAGATTCCCTTAATGAAACATTACAGTAGTGAGTGAAGTGATTGATTCCCTCTATTATATGTAATAAAGCTCAACTGGCCCAGGTGTGCTGCATGCTTGGAAAGACCACAGGCTGTCCCTGGGGGAGGTGTCTTGGCTAGAAGGAAGCATTTTTCCTAAACCCTCCGGATGGTAACCATGGGGACCTAACCAGACATTTCTGCTTTGAATATCTATAAAGATGGCCAAATGTCTTAGAGATTTAAAGAGAGGGGCACAATGAAGTATAAATTMATCTTTTTCAAAGTATTTATTTATTACTAAATTAAATGAAAAAAGAAATGAAAGAGTTTGGGTCTTGTTTTTAAATTTAGCAAATAATAATCAGGTCATTGATGCATGTCTGTCAAACGTTTGGTTTTTGTTAGTTTGTTTTTGTTTTTGCAACAAGACCAAAACCAGGTTCTTTTTTTATTTTTATTTTTTTATTAGATATTTTCTTTATTTACATTTCAAATGTTATCCCCTTTCCTGGTTTCCCCTCTGAAAACCTTATCCCATCCCCCCTCGCCCTCCAAAACCAGTTTTAAAAAAAAAAGGACTGAGTTAATAAAGTAATAGGTTGGATTGTAATGCCTGTATCCGTGTATACCATTGTATGGTGTTCTGTCTCTTAGGAGCCTGACGCTGCCCAGCTTGCTTTTGGGTCCCTTTCCATTTCTAGTCTAGAAAGAAAACACTGAGTTAGTGTTACTTTCTATGAGTGTTGCAAGCATATGTTTAGTTAGGGAAATGTAACCAAAGTCCTGCTCCACTTGTTTTCTCTACTTTTTATGAGACACATTTCTTGGGCAGGGGGTGGGGCTTAGCTCAGTTGATACAATACTTGCCTAGAATGCATTAGGCTCAACGTGTGATCACCACTGTCGCAGAAACCAAGAGTGGTGCAAGTAATCCTATCACATGGGAGATGGAGGCAGAGGATCACAAATTCAAGGTCATCCTTGGCTACATAGAGATGGAGGCCAACCTGGACTACATGAGACTATCTCAGAAATGTTTCTTTCTCTTTACTAGTGACAGTAAAAATAATGACTGCCTCCATATCATGTTTCTTTACAATATATATATTAAAGTATATATATATATATACACACACACATATATATTATATATATACTGTATATATATAGGAAAGTATATATACTTTCCTATATATATATAGACACCTCCTGAGGTGCCACGCCACCCATGTCTCCCATTAAGTGTCTTTCTTTCTAGGAACCCAGTTGGGATAGAGGGAAATACACTCAGCAGACGCAGGTTGTGGAGCAGTGTGTGCTTATTACATCAAGCCCCTCTACTGTGGCTGCTACTCCTGGGAGCTCATTACAACTGTCAGTTCTCTGGCCCAAGCCCTGATGTGACAAATGAGGAGCTCTGGGTGTGGGGTCTAATCCCCACACTTCGACCTTCCTTCAGCCTGATAGCTTCAATGTAAAAGTCTATACCTAGGGGCTGGAGAGATGGCTTAGTGGTTAAGAGCACTGACTACCTGAGTTCAAATCCCAGCAACCACAGGGTGGCTCACAACCATCTGTAATGGGATCTGACGCCCTCTTCTGGTGTGTCTGAAGACAGCTATAGTGTACTCATATACATAAAATAAATAAAATCTCTCTTAAAAAAAAAAAAGTTTATACCTAGGCCGTGAAGGTTTGAATGAGAACCCGATCAGTGCCGTGCACTGTACCAGGGCTGAGCAAAACCCTCTAGTCCAGGCCAGCAATACAGCTTCTTTCTTTGCTCTCTGCCTGGGCCCTGTGGTATAAAGAGGCAGGAGACTGGAGGAAGGACCCGTGCAGAGCAGGTACAGACAGAAAGGCTACTTACATAGCCCAAGATCATCATGGGTGTCTCTCCCACTCCTGGAAGCTAACAGCTGGCAGTAGCTAACAGCTGGCTCTATGCCTGAAGTGGAATTTCTCCATGCGGGGATTTTTGACCTCAATCTGTGACAGCAGGAATACAAGACCAGTTTTAGAGCTGCTGTCTCGCGGAAGAGACTGGCAGATCCTTGCATGTTTAAGCGATGCATTTTGTCCCTCCAAACTGTGTGCCCAGAAAACCTGGCTGAGGAAGGACCTCACTTTGGCATGACAGGACTCATGACCCATACCCATCGCTGACACCTATAATGGCACCCCCATGTTAGAATTCACATACCACCGAATATCACCTCCTGAATCCATTGCTGACATGGAGTTAAAAATGAGTACCTGGGAACCCGGTCAGTACCGAGGCTGTGAGCCATGCTTCAGATTTCTAGGTTAACCGTCCCTGCGGCGGTGAAGGTTCCAATGGTCTTTCTTGATCTAGGGGAGGATTCTGTACTTTCCTCGGAGTGCTTATAGCATAGTCTTGTTTGTCTCAGTGCTTGGAAGATACAGTAATTTAGCGTATACACAGTATGACGTGCCTTCAAGATTTTAGCCTTGTCTAACGGTAATGCCAAATGTGTTTCAGAACCAGCTCCTAGCTGACCATGGACATAATCCTCTCATGAAGAAAGTTTTTGATGTCTACCTGTGTTTCCTTCAAAAACACCAGTCAGAAATGGCTTTAAAAAATGTCTTTACTGCCTTAAGGTCATTAATTTATAAGGTAGGTTACTTCAAGGCAGTGGTCTTGCTGGAGGTTAGCGGTTTCTCGCCTTCCTCCCGGAGCAGAGGCCATCTTGGGAGCGCTGACCTTGCTGCTCTGTCTGCCGTGTGTTTCCGTCTAGTTTCCCTCGACGTTCTACGAGGGGCGGGCGGACATGTGTGCCTCCCTGTGCTATGAGGTCCTCAAGTGCTGCAACTCCAAGCTCAGCTCTATCCGGACAGAGGCCTCTCAGCTGCTCTACTTCCTGATGAGAAACAACTTCGACTACACAGGGAAGAAGTCTTTTGTTCGGACACACTTACAGGTGCGTGTGCTTTCGCTGCACCAGGGCCACCCTGACCAACACACCCCCTCATCCATTCCACCAAAGGCTGTGAGTGGAGAGTTGGAGGTCACATGTGCTGCTAGTGGCTGAGCCTGGCCTAGCATGTCTTATCATTAGCTCGATATCTAGCTATTGATTCAGTATTGAACTAAGTGGTACTTTGTTGCATTGAGGTACTTAATATTAAATCCTTAAAAAGCAAAAACCCCAAWTAGGTTTTTCTGTCTTCTCTTTATGAGTATACCTCTTGTCTGCCCAGTTAAAATGTCCAGAATTCTCTGCTCTGAGAACCAGCTAAGATAATAGCGAGACCTGTATGCTTTTGTGTAGCATATAATTATTAAAAACAATCTACCCTAACCCTGGCTACACTCTGGCAACATGGCCTCCCTGTCCCCATGGCTATCCACGGTCCATAGCTATCCCCAAGAGGCGGTCCCCCCACCCAACTTCCTGAGGTACACTGCTGCAGAACTGCTCGTATCTACCTCCTTCTAGCCCCTGCAGGACTGGCCGCTGCTGGCTCTAAACTTCTAGCCCTGTTAAATGAAGTCAGATTTATAACTATAAATTCTCAACCCCAAAAATGCCTACACAAAGAACTCAAAACTCAACTGATATAAATACAAGCCGCACATCTCGATGGGGCAAATGCACCCTACATTACTCTATTGTCCTTCTATGAYATCCATAGCTACCTGTGATTCTTTCAAGCCATGTGGACCRAGTTCATCTTCCTCTCTTATAGGTTCCATCTTGTCTCCTCATCTCCATCTCTTCTCTCCATTTCTCTGCCTCTCTCTGTCCCCTCTGTAAAACTCAGCCAGCCTTCTTTTTCCACTGCCCAATCCCATTCTGTAGCTTTATCTTTTCACCTGCATGCAGACAGTAGTCTATACTTTGTAGATGTGTTTTCTGTGGCCACGTGATGGGAGAACCTTTTCCATCTGTATTTGTGCCTTTCTTACGTAATAGTCATTGTCTGCAGACCTGAGGTGGCAGGACTAAGGGCTATGACCAGGAGCAGAACAGATCCTCCCGGAGAGGGCCTTCAGGCCCCGCACAAATGCAAAGCCAGCATTCCCATAGAGAATCTTGAGGGAACTAGGAAGAGCACCTGGTTAGGGATTCTGGGGAGCAGGGGCAGCTCCTTGAGAGCCTGCAGGATGAAGATGGGGTATGACTTGAAGGTATTAGGCATGTTCCGGGCCACAGGTACACCAAGGGAATCACCCACCTGGGAAGCCAGAAAAGCCCTTCATGCTTAGATCACAGGTGAGAAGTGACAGGAGACATGCTGTCACACATCCAAATCTTTGCATATTCAAAAGACACACCCACTCCAGCTCCACTTTTAAGAGTAGATCTTAAGAGGTGCACACTTCAACAGGAAACACCATGCAGTCTGGGTCAGAGAGGAAGGTATTCTGGATGAGAGATGGTGAGGTTGGGAGGAAGAGGAGATTCGGTTGGCAATACTCAGTGGCTGTACTTGGATGTAAGGAGGGAAAGAAGGTAAGGAGGGCCTCCATGCTGGTTCTCAAGCACTCGAGTCAAGGCAGTGCTATTCATAGACTCCACAAAGGCAGATTGACTGTTGCATAGTTAACATCTGCACATTGTGAAAAGAAAATGCCTTCTACCTGTTGAATATTTAATACATGTAAGCTCAAAACAATACTGAGGGGAGTATAATATGGTTTCCCCTCTTACCCAGAATGCAGTAGGTAAGCAGCTATTCAAATGGTGTGGGTGTGTCTGCTTCTTGTTCTGTTCTCTTTCTGATTCACCTTTTTAATTTATGGGCAAATGCATTAGGGAAAACAAGTAAATTCTAGAATGATTTTTGAAAGTGATTTAAAAAAAGATCTCCAACACTGTCCTCCCAGCCCCCACCTCTTGCCTTGCAGAGGCTTTGTGCACATCCTAGATGAGCCCAGCAGCTGGACCTGGCCGTCATATGAAGGTGAATTGATTGCTTGTATGTTTGTCCCTAAGGTCATCATCTCTGTCAGCCAGCTAATTGCAGATGTGGTTGGCATTGGAGGAACCAGATTCCAGCAGTCCTTGTCTATCATCAACAACTGTGCCAACAGTGACCGGCTCATCAAGGTAAGCGACTTCTGTTTTCACCCCAAGACTGCCAGGTCATAGGATGTGTGTACATCAGGAGAAAGTGGGTGATGTCATGAGTCTCTCCCTGTCTAGTGGGTGACATCATGAGTCTTTCATCTCTCCCCTGTCTAGTGGATGATGTCATGAGTCCTTCCTCTCTCCTGTCTAGTGGGTGATGTCATGAGTCCTTCCTCTCTCCCCTGTCTAGTGGGTGATGTCATGAGTCCTTCCTCTCTCCCCTGTCTAGTGGGTGATGTCATGAGTCCTTCCTCTCTCTCCTGTCTAGCGGGTGACATCATAAGCCCTTCCTCTCTCCCCTGTCTAGTGGGTGATGTCATGAGTCCTTCCTCTCTTTCCTGTCTAGTGGGTGATGTCATGAGTCCTTCCTCTCTCCCCTGTCTAGTGAGTGATGTCATGAGTCCTCCCTCTCTCCCCTGTCTAGTGGGTGACGTCATGAGTCCTTCCTCTCTCTCCTGTCTAGTGGGTGACGTCATGAGTCCTTCCTCTCCCCTGTCTAGTGGGTGATGTCATGAGTCCTTCCTCTCTCTCCTGTCTAGTGGATGATGTCATGAGTCCTTCCTCTCTCTCCCCTGTCTAGCATACCAGCTTCTCCTCTGATGTGAAAGATTTGACCAAGAGGATCCGCACAGTCCTGATGGCCACAGC
>BDUI01000281.1:40734-52158 GCA_002335545.1 Apodemus speciosus
GTGTATATACATATATATATATATATATATATATATATATATATATATATTTTTATACATATATATAAAATTTCTGTTAAAAATCAAATGAGTGAATAATTGCTTTCTAGTTCCATTTAACACATTTCTGGGCAGAGGTCAAGTGTTTCTCCAGGTATCCACTCACTTGCCTCCACTCAATGCCCTGTCATGTAAATTACACATATATTTTGGGATCAATTGTTATGACCATCTCTGTGTATCTCTGTGTATATCTGTGACCATCTCTAGCTCTCTGCTTCTCTTTAAGCCATATTCCTTGGTAAAAATATACTCTGAAAAGCACAGCTATTGCTATTCTTTGGGACTGCTTGTAGTTTGAGAGAGCTCAAGTAGTCAGTACAGTGTGGGAAGAGAATATGTGTTTAGAGCTCAAAGTACAGTTCGGAGTTTTCAAAAATCCAAGTGTGACAGAAGAATGGATTATGAAGTGATGGCAATTTTGGAAAGACAATGTGGAACTAGTTTGGAAGGATTATTAGAACTATTCAATAGCTGATCACTCAGTTCCATAGCACGCATCACGACAGACCTGTGTCTGTTCACACAGAATAGAGCTGAAAGTGAGGAACTGTGGCATGGGTGTTGAGCATGTGAAAAGCCTGGTAGATGTGGATGGCTCAAGAGCATGGGAAAGAATGGCGGGTCGTTCAGAAGTCCCTGTGGCCTGTTTGCTCTCTTGGTAACCTATGTGAAATCCCTAAGCCTGTACAACCCTAGCTTGTAGGGTACAATATCTGTTATATTTAGCTTTTGTCAGCTTGTCTATAGGTGTGAAGAGAGAATCCTACTGAGGAACTGGGTCCATCAGACTGGCCTGTGGGGAATGCAGTGGGGGCGCTTTCTTGATTGCTGATTGACATGGGAGGGTTCAGCCCATTGTGGGTAGTATCATCCTTGTACAGATAGGCCTGGGCTGTATATAAAAATACAAGGCTAGAGAGTGGGAAGGTAAGAAGGAAAATGACACAATTCTATTTTAAATTACAAATGTGTAATAAATGAATGAATAATGAAAATAATGTGATTGAAGAAGCCAGAAGCAGGCTCCTGTTGGTTTCTGCTTCAAGCTCCTGTCTTGACTTCTTGCTTTGGCTTCCCTCAGTGATGGAGTATAATTTATAAGGCAAGTAAACACTTTCTTCCCTCAAGGTGCTCTTGCTCAATGTTTTACCAAAGTAATAGAAGAGGAAACTATTATAGTTTCCTAAGTTTAGTTCCACATACATCATACAGAATACTGCATCGCCATTTTGAGGCACTCACAAGTGTATGTGAAGGGAAACAGATATTTCTGTAAGTGAGCAATAGAAGAAAGTGGATAAGAGATTTTAGAGTAGGCAAGGTCAGATGCTGAGACGAGTGCATGAAGAAGGGCATGCAAGAACAGAGAGTTGGAGTAAGGTAGGTATGAAGTGGAAGTGGACATTTTTGGTTGTGTCATGTGATACAGACTCACATGGTATTTTGTTGAGGCAAGAGACATCCTGCTTGCGTAACTAGCCTTGCAAAGTTTTGTTGGTGTCCCCCTGGCTGTTTCTGTTCACCCCTGCTGACTCCTGCTCGTTTGGCAGAGGACTGGTTGTTTTCTGCTGGGTCATGCCACCACTGCTGATTCATATTTGGTATCCTGACCCTGCTGAACTGGATTGCTGATATCCTGACAACAGAGATGGAAATTGCCCCAAAGAACTACTTCTAAACAGATCCACAACTCCTTGTCTTATTTATCAACTTTGCTCTCCCACCTTTGAATGGTGGGCTAGAAGGGTGATCGAAGCATTTGAGAACCTTTGTTAATGTAGGTCTTGAAAAATATAAGATTATATAGGTAGGTACAGATTTGTCCTATTCTGTATCACTAAGGTAATCAATTCCCCCTATTTTGGCCTGGAAGTTCATGTATGTGCTGGGGCATGATAGATGTCTTGGAGGAAGGTAACATTTTAAAGAGCAACACAGAACCCATTATGGTTATTGAACTCGCCAAAGCTATCACAGAGCTTTTCAGGTATGCCTTTTAAGTAAAGTATTAAATTAAAAAATAATTACCATGGATAGGAAAGTTAAGATACCCCTAATAATTCTTCTTATAACCTATAGGGGCTATAAACAATTTAGAACAGATATTAGTTATCCTCATTTTGCAGGTAAAACATTATTTATAAAAAGAATAACTTCTACAAATCAATAGTTCTGTTATTCTGTCAGTTCTTTCTAAATATGCTGGAGCAGAAATTTAATACTGGGCATTTTGACCTGAGAACACTTCATGTTAGTAGATCTTAGATGGGAGGGAAAGATCTGGTAACCTCGTAACAATTCCTGTCCACTTTCACAACTTCACCTCAAACAGCTGGATCTTTGCATGTTTTGCCAGACATTTGCATGTTTTTCATATGTGGTTTATTTTCTTCTTGTACCTCAGAGGATTCAAGAATGCCTTATGTAAAGAATATTGCCTCTGTCTGCAAATCAAATGACTTTGAAGTACAACACATTCTTTTATTCCATAAAACAGTAATGATAATGCTTAATTGGGATGTACTACACATTTAACAGAAGTGTTGTAAAAATACTTGGCAAATCACTAGCTCTCACTTGTCCAGAAACATCTGGGTGATTAATTGCAGTGATTCTCAGCCTACCTGCTAGTTAGAGCAGATGAGTGTGGAAGGTCATGGTCTGTGCTGGCGTAGGGTGTTTGAGTAAGAAACATCTGAGTTTAATTCTGTGAATATGGCTTATACTTTGTAGTGTGCCTTACCTCACCTAACTTCTCTGAGTGCCAACTTCCTCCCAGAGGATGTTCAACACTTTCTAGAAAGAAAATGAAGCTACATCCGGAGTCTCTTATACCCTTACTTCACATATGAGCTTGTTTGTTTGTTTGTTTGTTTGTTTTTGAAGTATAAATGCCACCTGACTTAAGGTCTAAGCATTTGCTTTCAATGATAAACTATGCAATAGTTTTTATTCCCCTGCTGCTATAATCTTCAGCCATTATATTCTTGCAGGAACAAATTTTCTTGTATAGACTTTAATGGTTATCTCTCAAACTGCCAGATGGTTCCATCAACCAACTCAAGAAATTTATGAAATTAATCCCTTCTAAACTTCACATGTAATTCTGCTTCAGTGGCTTCAAACCACAGCTTTCATTTGAATTCTGAACAAATTAAAGAATGACTTTCCTCATAAACTCTAAAATGCCATGTTGCTTGCCTCCTTTGAGCTGAGCCTGATATTGCCTCAGAGGGATAAGCAAGTGAGTGTACACGGTTTGCAATAGGCCCCAATGCTTTCATTTTTCTTCATAATCCTAATGGAACTGACATTCAAACCAGCAAAGAGCTGGGTGGGAAGGGTGGGATTTTTTTTCCCTGAAAGGTACGTGTATTCTCTTTTAATCAATTCCTAGATTAATTTTCACTAGCATTCCTCAAGTAGAAACTTGGAAGAAATAGAAAGTTTTGATGTTCATTTCAATATTAATTTAGGTTAAGGAAAGCTTTACAATACTAGGAGAAACAGACAGATGTAAGCGAGTCCTGGAGCCCATGCTATTACACATCACACAGACACTCAGAGTGCAAGTATTTTGACCTGGATTGTTTATAAAAACCTGCTTAAAGGTGATGATGATTCCATTCTTGGTATTTTAAATAAATGGGTCATAGTCACCACTAGTTCTTTTGCTTATGTTGAAGAAATGTTACAGACTTGGAAATAAAAGTTCTTTTTTTTTTTGATTTATAAGAAAATAAGTTTATTTTTAACCTAGGCACAGATTTGGGACACACATGAAATTGGAAGAGACTGAAGCAGAAGAATGATAATTTTAAGCTGAGCCAAGGCTGCAAAGTGGACCCTGCAAAAACTAAACAAAACAAAATAAAACAACAACAATAACAAAGCAAAACAAAAAAGAACAACAAAAACCAAACTAACAGGCCAAGCCTACAAGTCTACACATAAAACAAATTTGCTTTGGCCCAGGGTTCTGATGACTGGAAAGTTCAACTACACAGTGCTGGAGAAGGCCACACACTGCTTTGACTCTCAGAGGAAGCCTACAGCAAATCATCCCAGGCCTCCAAGTCTACACTCGAAGCTGCTCTGTAAGAGAGTTTAGAAATGTCTTTTATATGGGCACAAGTGTTGCCCTGACAAATGACCACAAACTTAAAGGCTAAACAACAGGATGTAGGATTCCTACATGGCTGTCACTGGGTTCAACATAAGATGTTGGTAGAAGCATGTTTAGTTTGGAAAATTCCACTGTCTTCACCCATGGCTCTGTCTTCTCTCCTCAGTGCCTGTCTGTMCAGGAGTGCCTTCCTCCTGTTTCATTTGTGAGCTTCAATAAAAGAGTTCTTATCTTTATTGATTTTATCTTTAAAAACTTGAGTCAGAGTTTTCCATCATCCCAGAATGCAATTCTAAAGAATTCATTTGTTTTCCTGATAATGAAATTTGTTCAGTATGATAGCAATATAAGCTTTTAATTAGACATCTAATATTCCAGAATCCATACTGATAAGTTGGAAGCTGGCTGAAAGTCACCTGGAGTTATGTCCAAATGCTAAGCGACAGACAATCTCATATTTAGCAATCGTTTACTGCAGGGAATGCAATCACAACATGAGACACAACTGCAGAATCAGACTTGGTAGCTTCTTCCCCTACTGAGGGTCACCCACTGACCAGAATCCCTGAAACAGACCTCCAAATATTCTTATTGAAGCCTCTTCCCAAGCCTTTCCCTGAGCAATATGACCTCTCACTTTTAAGGGAACTTAAGTTGACTTTCAACTGTTTTTCTGCACATTTCCTTCTGATTTCTCACCCACTCTTCTGGGATGAACCAGTGATGCTGCTCTCTGTTATTTGAGCTCATCCTCCATCAGCTAAGGGGCATGCTTTTTGAATCTATTAGCCTCTCCTTTTCTATTGGCAGCTTTAAAATGTGTTTGTTGTTTTTGACCTTTTTTATTATGTTGATAAAATGATTTATTGTGATTTTTATATTGACTATAGGTTGGTGGTATTTAAGATACATTGAGCTAAATAAAACTATTTTTTAAAAATTATTTTCCTTTTCTTATTGGAAAAAAAATCATATAATTATATTTTGATCATATTTTTCAACTCCCCAATACCTCCAGATTCTCCCCAGTTGTTACTCACCAAATTTTATGATTTTTCTCTCTTTCTCTTTAAAAACAACAACAACAACAAAAACAGAAAAACCAAGAAACATATATACAACTTTCTGCCAAGGACCAGCTTCAGCTTGAGACAGGTTCTGAGGAAGGGGTGTCTGGGAGTGGCAAAAGCACAACTCAGAGTCATATCATGAGTTGTAAGTTTACAGCCTATGTTCTGCTCATCCCTTGCAGATCCAAAGCCCAGTTTTTTATTTCTGTATCAATTCAGTCATTACCCAGGGTTCCTTTTGACCATCTTATGAATCAGTGTCTTATGACGCCAGCACCTTGATTCTTAGAAAGAGACAGCAAACACATTTTTTTAATTGCAAATGAATTTAGAGAGCTGTCTGCCTTTGTTAAGCACAGACAATATGTTAGTTGAGTGGGACCCAGCCCTGAAATTACCATTCCTACCTTGCCTGGGACTGGACCTAAACTCCCTCTGTCACAGGCTGACCTTAGTTGGAAATACCCAAGATACAATTCACAGACCATATGAAGCTCAAGAGGGAAGACCAACATGTGGATGCTTCAGTGCTTCTTAGAAGTGGGAACAAAGAGGGCTAATGGGACATATGGGGAGGGGGGAACCTGGAAAGGGGAAAGCATTTGTAATGTAGACAAAGAATATAGAAAAGAAAAGATTAAAAAAAAGAATTACAAAAAAAAGTGGGAACAAAATATTCATAGGACGAAATATGGAAATAAAATGTGGAGCAGAGACAGAAGGAAAGGCCATCCAGAGACTGCCCCACCAGAGCATCCATTCTATATACAGTTGCCAAACCCTGATGTTATCGTGGTACCAGGAAGTACATAATGCCAGGAGCCTGACTGTCTCCTGAGAGGTTCTGCCAGAGCATGACAACTACAGAGGCAGATGCTTGCAGCCAAACATTGGACTGAGCACAGGGTCTGGATGAAGGAGTCTGAGAAGGGTCTGAAGGAGCTGAGGGGGTTTGCAGACCCATGGAGGGAGCAACAGTGTCAACAGGCCAGGCCTCCCAGAGCTCCTAAGGACTGAACTACGAACCAAAGAGTACACATGGAGGGACCCATGACTCTGGCCACATATGTGACGGAGGATGGCCTTGTTGGACATCAGTGGGAGGAGTGGCCCTTGGTCCTGTGGGGGGTTTAATGCCCCAGTGTAGGGGAATGCCAGAGCAGGAAGGCAGGAGTGGGTGGTGGAGAGGCAAAGGGAAGGGGGACGGGATTGGAGGTTCCAGAAAGGAGATCTGGAAAGGGAATAACATTTGAAATGTAAATAAAAAATATCCAATAAAAGAAAAAATGAGAAAATATCCAATGAAGGAAAAATAAAATAAAATCAATATTTACAATCATCAAATGAAAACATTTGAAATGTAAATAATAAAATAAAATATCCAAAAAATATATAAAAGAAGAAAAAAGAAAGAAAAAAAGAATGCCAATGGTTGCTGTAGGTATAAGGCTTGTATATACCTACACACACACACACACACACACACACACACACACACACACACATATGTATAGTATATATGTATATTGTGTATATATGTTCATGTTCCTCCTTCAGGAAATATTCTCACTACCAAACTTATTGGGAAGGTTTTTTTGTTTTGTTTTAACATTTTTTAAACCAATACAAAAATAAAAATGCCTATCTTTTTCTTCCAACTATTTTTGCTGCTTTAAAAAAGTCAGACACTCCTTGAGAGAGCAGAGCTCATGTTTTAGTCATCCCGGTCCTCCTCCCCTGTATTGACATGCTATGACCTGACATGGTGACTTCTACACCACAGAATTTGTTCTCTCATGGATCATAGATGACCTCCAAGACAGAACTTTCTGGTTTATGTCAGTCTTCAACTTTTATAATTTATATTCCTTGGAAAATTTTTTTCTTTTGAAATACTCCCCTATATTTTTCCTGTTAGGTTTTCTGCGTCTTCATAAATATTTTGCTCCTTATGACCAGCTCCTCTTTTCTTCATATTCTTTTGAAATATATATCTTCCATAGAATGTTCTTCTTGTTGCTTTTAATTGTATTTGTTAGTTTTTGTCAACTCAACACAATCTGGAGTCACCTCGGACTAGAGTCAACTGAGGAACTGTCTCCCTCAGACTGGTCTGTGGAGATATCTGTGGGGAATTATTTTGGTTTCCCACTGTGGGCAGTTCCATCCCTCCAGGTGGGATGGTCTGAATAAGAAAGGTAAATGAGCATCCCAGTGTAAGCAAACCAGTAGGCACCATTCTTCTGTGGTCTCTGCTTTAGTTCCAGCCTCCAGTGTTCTATCTTAGCTTTTTTTTTGATGATGGACTACCTAACCTACAAGTTAAAATAAAGTCTTTCTTCCCCTAGCTTGCTTTTTGCCAGTATTTTATTATAGCTATTGAAAGCAAACTAAAATGATAAAAATTGAAGTTTCTATCTTTTTTATCTCTAAGCTCATCACAGTGTAACTAGATCTTTTGAGTCATGAGTTATTTCTCAGATAGAAAACATGAGAGAATGTCAATTTTTCTCTATTTGTTAAGACTTTCTTTGTGTCCCAGTATGTGATCTATTGTAGAGAAGAGTCTATGTGCTCCTGGGTAGACTGTATATTCTGTGGCATTTGGGTGGAATATTCTGTAGACATCTGTTAGATATATTTGATATATGATGTCATTTAATTCTGAGATTTCTCTATTTTTCATCCAGATTATTTATCTATTGGAGAAAGTTGATTGTTGAAATCACATGCTATTATTGGGCTGTTTTAAATTTGTATCATTCATTCATTAGTTTGTGCTTTATGAGATTGGGTACTGAAGGCATAATTTGTTATCTATTATATTTGGGTTCTTTTATCTCTACCTCCCTTCCAACCCTTATTCACCCTAATCCATTCCAACCCTCCCAACACTAGGTAGGAGAGAAAGGAGTTTAGAGGGGTAAGAAAGTGTGGGTCTCTTTAAACTACTTCCTGTTGATTTCCTTGTGGACATGTCTAATCTTCTCTCATCAGAACATCTGCAACTTCTTGTCTTCTTTACCTCGACTACCAGCAACAGTAATAGCGGGGATAGGAACCAGCAGAAGGGAGAGCCATGCTTTCTTCTTCAGATTCTCCCTGTCTTTCTTTAAGCTTTGACATTTTACCCTTTCCAGAGTCCCTAGAATTAGAAGATTTGCAGCTGGCAGAATCACAGTGTACCCCCTGCCAGTGTACCCAGCCTGCTGCTATACATAATTTGAAGTAGCCCCATATTCCACACCTGGGGTTAAAACAAACAAACAACAAAACTTGTTTAAAATAACATAACTGGGTTTCAAACAAAACCAAACTCTCACTACAGGGTACGGCAGAATAATATTTTCTTGATTAATTGTAAAAGAAACTTTTATTCTCCTGATGTAATTGTTGTCTCGTAGTCTCGCTGCTTCTGTCTGCTCACCTGGCCCTAGTCCTGGCAGCTTCTAGCCTCTGTACAATCTAATCTAAGCCTAGAATGTTTTCAGCCTCTACTTGCTGAGTAAGCTCACCTTTTCTAGCTCTTTCTGAGAGCTAGAAACTCTGGCTGGCTGGTCARTTCAGCTGCTGTGGTTCAAACTCCTCTCCACTCAAAACTGATTCAACACGATTTCTCTCTGCCTTCTTGGCTTGCTCTGCTGGGTCTCACACTAACTTTGGCAATAGACTCTAGTCTTCTGGCTCCTCATTCTCTGGCATGTTCTGTCTTCACCTGTGTCTAACTTGTTCTCTTTTTTCAATCTGTCTCTGTACAACTGTCTCAGTGAAACTACCCTACTCTTCCTCTGCCCTACTCTTTCTTGATTAGCCTCTCTTTTCTATCTCTTCTTTGAGAATTGGGCATATCCTATTCTGTCAAATGTTTCTCTGATGATTTGTCACTTTGTCTGCCACTGAGTCCTTCCTTCCTCTAACTTTCTTTTCATTGTGTGGGATTAAAGGTATAGACTAACTAAGGGTGTGTGTGTGTGTGTGTGTGTGTGTGTGTGTGTGTGTGTTCCAGTCAAGAGGATTAAAGGTGTGTGTTAAAATTGAGCCACACCACAATTTGAAAAAGTTTTTTCCAGCAAATAGTACAATCTCCGGGTTCACAGTGTGATCAGGTATCCTGCAAAGGTTAGTTGATTCACCGATTAGGATAAAGTTCCCTTCTTTATTTCTTTTGATTAGTTTTAGATTAAAGTCTATTTTGTCAGATATAAGGATAGCAAAACCTATATACTTTCCATCCCATTTGCTTGAAACATTTTTCTCTACTCTTTCAGTTTAAGGTGGTCCTAGTCTCTAAAGCTGAGTCTCTTGTAGACAATAGATAGATTTTGTTTCTCAGTCATTCAGCTATCCTATGTCTCTTGGTTGAAGAGCTGAGGCAATTGATACTTGAAGTTATTGAAAATTTGCATAGATTACAAGGATTTGTTGTTGTTTGCTGGTGTGTGTTCTTAGTCATGCTTGGTATTTCACTACATCACAGCTTTTTTGGATTGTTTTCTTTCTAGAGTCTCTTGATGTCCTCTCTTCAGTTTGAAGGAATCCTTCAAGTATTTAATACTATGTCTAGTCTGTTGCTAAAGATATGAAATCTTTAGACTTTTTGGGTCGTGCGAGGTTTTCTTTTTTCTTTAACTGTATAGCACATATTTTTCTGGAAGTCTAGGTTGACAGTTGTGGTTTCTGAAACCCTAGAGTGCATGGCTCTCGGCTTTTCTGACTTGCAGAGTTCCATTGAGAAATCGGGTGTTATTCTGGTGGGATTTGCTCTCTATGTGACTTGTGTTTTTCCTCTTGAAGCTTTCAATATTTCTTATTTGTTCTGTATATTTATTATTTTAACTGTGATTTGCTATGGTTGATATTTGTTCCTTTTCTGGTTTTTGTTGGTGTTCTGTTTGTTTCTATCTGTCTTTCTTTGTGGAAGTTATTGATTTTTTCTATGATATTGTAAATATTGGTTCTTTTCCATTGACCTGAGATACTTCTCCCTCATCAATGACTATAATTCAATGATTTAGTCTTTTCTAAAGGTGTTCCACATTTCCTGCATGTTTCTTTCCCATGCTTTAAAAAGGTTTTTATATTATTTGTTTATTTCATTTAGAGCTTCTATTTTGTCTTTGAGGCCTGATATTTTGTCTTCTGCTTAATTAGTTCTACTTGTAAGATTTCCCCTGAACTTAATAATTGAAATCTTGAGTTTTTCATTTTCATCTTTATTCTGTTTTCTTCAGTGCTATCATCTTTGTATTAACTTCAGTTTTCAATCCCTGAATTACTTTTTGCCATCTCATTCAGATCTGTACTTGTAATTTTTTGGACATCTACACAAGCATTCATTATTATCCTTTTGGAGTTCAATGAAGTACTTGTTTATATCTTCTTTAAATCCCTTGAATTCTACGATGAAGTCTATGATTGTTATTTTAAATTATGTCTACTTGGATTCTTCTAGAATGTCTCATTACAGAATACATCTATATGACTAGTTACTTTGATGGGCTGCATGCTGTCTTGACATTTTTTTAATTTTTTTTTCTGTTTAAGATAAGGAACATTTTCCTGTTCCTTATCTTAAAGTCTAAACACTTCTAGCTTTGACTTGCAAATCAGGCTGAATTTCTTTTGAAATATGAACAGAATGATTCAGATTGAGCAGAAAGGAGAACTTTGATTATGTTTTCCCTGAAGTAACTTCTGCAAGCATCATGCGTCACTGATTGGATGGCTCCCTGCTCAGCAGACCCTTTTTATAGATAGACATGAATTTTACTGCAAGATTACCATGCTTCTCAATTACAAAACCAAGTTCAAGCCTTTGCACACTTTTCGTACAAATAGTTGTTTTCACCTTGACTTCTGAACCTTCAGCCTTCTTTGACATATCCTCTTATTACTTACACAAAAAACTTAAAGCAAAATAGAATTAATTAACCATGAGTGCCTGACACTTCTTTACTACTTAATGGTAGAGGCTCAGAAAACTTGACACCTATGTTTTTATTTTCACTTCGAAATAACCGTTATCCACCTGTGCCATTGACAATTGTCACAGGTGAGCCTATGCAGCTCCAACAATGGCCTTCCAAGACCGCTGCCATGAAATTTCTCTCTCTTCCTTCCTTCCTTCCTTCCTTCCTTCCTTCCTTCCTTCCTTCCTTCCTTCCT
>BDUI01000281.1:74528-93196 GCA_002335545.1 Apodemus speciosus
ACTTTCTTTGTTCTGTATATTTAGTGCTTAACCATGATATGCAGTGGTGGTTTCCTTTCCTTATGTTGTCTATTTGGTGTTGTGTGTGATTTGTTTATATGTATGGCTGTATTTTTCTTTAGTTTGGAGTTTTTCTTTGTAATCTTATTGTAGTTTTCATATATGTCATTGACTAAAGATTCTTTTATTTATATAATTTGATGTTCCTTCCCTCCCCCACAATATCAATAGAGCTTTGTTCCTTTCCTATGTTTTTTCCACATTCTTCATTTATTTCATCTATACCCTTTAATTTGAGTCTTCTTTTAGACTCTCCTACCTGTAGTCTTTCCTTTGAGTTGAGTTATTAGATTTTCCAGTTCTATCTGTATTTCAGGTTGAGCCTTCTTCAATGTTTCTATCTCTTTATTGAATTCTATTTTTAAATGCTAGGTTGTCTTCTCTTCATTTTTGTGTATGATCTGGTTTAAGAATTGATTTTCATTTTTTCCTTTCAAATATTCAGCATCATTTATGTAATCTTTCTTTTTCTTATTGATATACCTCATTAAAATCCATTAACCAAAGATATATATCTATATATAGATATATATAGATACACACACACGCACGCACACACACACACACACACACACACACACACATATACATTTATATATATATTTTTTTCTTGGCTTGGTTCCACCTCTTTCTTTCTTTCTTTCTTTCTTTCTTTCTTTCTTTCTTTCTTTCTTTCTTTCTTTCTTCCTTCCTTCCTTCCTTCCTTCCTTGCTTCCTTCCTTCCTTCCTTACTTACTTTTTTCTTTCCATTCTTACATAACATGAAAAGGTATAAATACCCAATTATCACACTTAATAACCAAAAACAATCAGTTCTTTTTGTTGCTATTTGTTCTTTTTTTAATACTGATCACAGCTCCCTTGCTTGTTGTAGTTGATGATTTCTTGAAACCAGGTGGAAAAAAGTCTTGCTAATCTACCTTCTTTCAGTCCTCTCTCTATTTTTTCCTCCTTCCATCACTCCCTTTCTTCCCCTTTCTTCCCCTTCCTTCTCTTTCCTTCCATCCTTCCTTATCCTTTATCTCTTTCTTTGTTCTCTTTCTTTATCTCCTTTCCCCCATTTGTCTTCTTTCTTCAAAATGACCTCCAATTGTTTCAGAACCTTTTGCATTCCATTCTAAATTTTAGAATAATTTACCAATTTCTGCAAAATCCATTTTGGATTTGATGACATTGGTCACATAAAGAAAACTTTTAGTTAGTCCAATTTCTCCCTTTCTTAATATGCTACAGGTTGAATTTTATCTAAGAAATYTACCTTTTGAGAAGAAATTAAAATAACAAATGTATAACTTGAAATGGTTGCTTATTTGTTTCAATATTATTTACGGAAAAGTCCCAACTTCTTTAGAGTTGAAATGCTCTGTCAACTGAGTTTTAGTATGTGTTTATTTTCTAGTCAACTGATGATCAAAAGTGCTTTAATGTTTAAAATTATATGTAATACATTGTGTTTGGTTTGATATGAGGTTGTACTCATGATTGGTTACACTTTTGCCTCCTTGATGTTTTGTTCTGTTTGTTGTATACATAGTTTTAGTGCTGAGACTTTGTTGCTAATCAGCAAACAGCTTTCTGTATACCTTAGATCCAGATACAGCTTAAGATTTAAACATTTATGTAGTACAACTTTTGTTTCACATCAAAAACTACAGCTAACCCTAACTGTTGCTACTTACCACAGCCTAATTATAAACAATCACATTCAGTATTGCCAGTTAATTAGTGTTTGCTGAAAAGCTATGGGATGTTTTATGTAGGCTGTTTTGCTTAGGACACGGGTATGTTAATACTAAAAGGAAAAAGCAAACTGTAATTTGTAAGCCTTTATAGTATTAGGCAACATGCCAGGTTCTTTGGTGGTTTGTTTGATTTAATCCTTTAAAGAAATCTATAAATTAGCAATATTATCACCATTTTATAGATATTCTATGTAAAAGATGCACTTTAAGGAGCATGCCTGGGGTCTAAACAATTTCTTAGAGTACAATGTGTTCCTAGTGTTCCAGCTGCCATAGAGAATCTAAGTACTTTTATTATTGGAAGGGAGCAAGTAAGGAGCAGTTGGATTTCTCCTTCAACTTGGCAGACAATGTATCACAGATGGAGGTCAGGAAAGCATACTCTACTTCTTAGATTCTACTATCTAGTTTGCCTAGGGAGTTACAGAATAGATCTACTCTGTAATTTTAGATGTATAATTTTTGATGTGTAAAATGGTGACTTAGTAGTACTCACATAGAAGTAAATGGTCAGCCATGGGATAAATTCTCTCAGCAAAGGCAGTATGGGGATCTCCTTCTCTTTCTCCTGTCAACTTCTTGCCATGAGAAGAAATTAGCCATCACTCTTTAATACAACATTGTGAATTCAGTTTTAACGATTAACATTTTTGAAGAATACTTTTATATTTTATGGTTTTGTTGATATTTATAAGCCTAAGGAATAAGAAGGAAACAATATGTAAGAGTGCATAGATAAGCATTTTAGGGAATTTAGTGATCTTATTTGACACACAACTACCTGCTAGGTCAAACCATGTGTAAGGTTGACAGTAGAATACATCATTGTTTAAAGGAATGCCATTATTTAAAGGTCATGACTTCTGAATATGGACACAGATCTCTGCCATCTGCTATAATAACTGCATAGAGGATGATCAATTATTAAGTTACCTGGGGAAGATAGGGAAGTATTATGAGAGTTCATACAGAGAGCCATGCCACCAGAGGAAAACAGATGTTACTCTCCCCATGAATATCAGGACCAGTGCCAGTTTTAAATAAACTTAAACTTAGATTCAAGTGAATTACTTCTGACTCCTGAATTTGATATGAGCTAGTTTTATGCCTTTGGAAAAATGCATGCTTTAAACCATGTTGTTTAATACACTAACTGCTTGTCTCATATGAAACTTAAATTAAATGAATTAATGAAATGAATAATGCATATGTGATGATTAGTCCTATGTAGCCTATGCTGTTAACCAGGACAGAAGATGATTTTTAATACTGCTAAAAGTTCTAGTTGACAAGTATTGGTTAATCCTTCTGGGCTTTGCTTTCTACCTTTGTAAAATAAAAGTGCTCCTATATTTCTCTACCATCCTGAGCCTTGGAGGATCACAGCTTAACACTGGGATAGGTAAGCTTAGGTTGTTATGTTTTAAATTGGCCTAAACATCCAGGCTAAATGCAGACTCTGCTTTTCACTATGCTCAGTCATTGCTTGGGAAGCTCTTTATTGCAGCAAAGGAGAAAGAGGAGTGTGAGACTCAGCTTGGCATGTGGTGCTCCTTTTCCAGAGTACTACATGTCATGTATGCATACATGTTTTGTCCAAAGTGAATTCATGGCTACATCCAACCTCAGGAGTATTGGTGACTACAAAGCTACAACATCCCTGAGAAGCAAAATGGAACCCCTTGATCGACAGTAGGAACTATCATTATAATGCTCACATTACATTCATATAACTAAGAATTTGGTCTTCTAAAGACCATGCCATACATATTTAGGAGTAGGTATATATACAGAGCAATGTGTGTTCAGCAACTATTGATGTACCCTAAAGCTGTGTAAGAGTCAATTAGGAGCCGGGTGTGGTGGCGCACGCCTGTAATCCCAGCACTTGGGAGGCGGAGGCAGGTGGATTTCTGAGTTCGAGGCCAGCCTGGTCTACAGAGTGAGTTCCAGGACAGCCAGGACTACACAGAGAAACCCTGTCTCGAAAAAAAAAAAAGAGTCAATTAGGGGAGGCCGAATGCCAGGGCTGTAGCTGAGTGTCACTAATCTGATATCATACACATTGTTCCCAGATTGTTCTGCACAGAGAAAATTGATCATATCTGCTAGAGTTCTCCCTCCATGGCTTCCTTTTGAAAAAAAGAGTAACTCCACATTTGTATTATTAAATTAAGTATCTCTGTTTTTATAATAGTTTTATTGTTTATAAGATTTATTTAGATGAAAAAACTCAGAGATCATAGTCCCCATGACTGGGAGTCATTATCAGCAGCCCCTTCATATAGTCCAGGAAGTTTCCACAGCACTAGGTTTTGAAACCACTCCCATTGTCATCTCCCCAGTTCCAGCTGTCTCTCCCCACACTCTCTCTTTTCACTACATCTCCACTGATCCATTCTACTGCTCCCATCCCAACCCACCCCCTCTCCATCCATAAAATCTATTCTATTTCCCACTTCCAGGGAGATCTATGTATACAAAACTCTCTGGGTCTATATGTAGTTTGGTCATCATTTACTAGGCTAATACCTTTTTATAAGTGAATGCACAACATATTTATCTTTCTGGGTCTGGATACCTAAGGATTATTTTTTTCTAGTTGTACCCATTTGTCTACAAATTTCAYGATGCCATTTCTTTTAACAGCTGATTAATATTCTATTGTATAAATGTGCTACATTTTCTTTATCCATTCTTTTATTGAGGGACATCTAGGTTGTTTCCATTTTCTCACTATTATGAATATAGCCACAGTGAAGATGGTTGAACATGTGTCTTTGTGACTAAATGGAGAATCCTTTGGGTATATATTAAAAAATGATATTACCAGATCTTGATATAGCTTGATTCCCAATTTTGTGAGAAACTGCCATATTGATTCTCATAATGGCTATACAAGTTTACACTTTCATCTTTTTGCCAGGTGAAGCTTTCAGGGATGAGACTGGGTTGGGTTTACTTGAGTTGTTTTCCAAGGGAATCCCATGCAAATTTCCAAACAATCCAGGCTTCTAAGAAGACAAAGTATCAGCCTGACTTATCAAATAGATAGCAGGGTCCCCACTGCAGAGGACATACCCACACAACTTATTAAACATGGAGAAGTTTAGCTGATGCCTACATGGAAACTTTATCCTTTAAGTTGTAGTCTCTTTGCTGCAAGAAAGTACTCTATAGGTTACCAAAAGAGAAATGTGGACACCAATCCAGCCACAAAACCTTTGACCTACAATCTCTCCTGTCTGCAAAATATGCTAAGGTAATGGTGGCACAGAACTTGTGGGACACAAGAAGGAGTTAGTCTTACCAATACTGCTTGAGTAACCAAGCACAGGAACCAAGTACCAGAGACTAAATAGCCCAGAGATCTAGGGTAACCACAAACATAACTACTCTTTAAAAATGAGTATCAAAAAAAATAAAAATGTGTATCAGCATTTTTTACTTCTAATGATATTCTGCTATTGCATAGACTAGTACCTTATCCAGTCTTCATCAGAGACAAAAGCCAATGGTTTTTGTCTACTGATTCCTCTAGCTTTCTGGACTCAGTACATTCATCTATAAAGTAGGAATGATAAATAATGGTATTTATTCCATAAAGCTGTTGAGAAAGTCAAGTAATATAATACAAAATGTCTGTTGAAATCTAGAAGTTACTAGTCTACCAGACTTTCTCTCTTAACCTTCCTGTCCATGTGATTGTTCTAAAAAAAAAAAAAAAACAGATGTGTAATTTCCTATCCAAAGCCAAAATTCTATTAAATGTATGACAAAAAACATGTTGAGTTTAATCATATCTTGTTTTTTTATTGTTTGATTCTTTATTTTGTTTGTTTTTCTAATCTGATTTTAAGTAAATGAAGCAATGTGCCTATAGAATTGGGAATTCACTGAAAGATGGCTTTCTTTGCAAGATCATTGTGAAAAAGGAAACACATGTATGTTAACCAGGGGGGATTCTCAGAGATTATTAAGTCTGGTAGCAACCTGAAATAACTGCTCAAAGCTTTCAGTCCATAAGTGGCATAAGTAACTAAGGTCAACAAAATTGTTCCTAGGCCCTGCTTTCTCCCAGTAAGTAAATCTAAAACATCTTGCAAATCAACAAAGTCAATATTGTTTGAATTTTATTGAGGTTGTATTTTCCTTGGGAAGAATTTAGAGGCCTCTGGCAACCAAGGCTAATTGGACTCATTTCAGCTTCAAAGTGGACTAGCTTTAATTTAAAGTTTTAAAGACTCTGAAATCCCAGCGATTGTGGCATTATTTTATTGGGTGTTTATCTATGCTATCACTATAGAGATCTGGGTTGATCACTGTATAATCAAGTACCCAGGAAATGATTAATGATTTTTATATCTGTGATGCTCAGGAAAAAAATGTATTTTCACTGGCAAAGCTTCATTGTGCATGTAGACTGGCTTCAGAAAACCTTTTCACCTAGCTATTCTAAACAGACCATGAAGTTACCTACTTTAAAGATAGTGTTGGGTTCATGTGCTTTCTTTTTTTTAAATGAAAGTTCTACTTTTCTATTTAAACCATGTGCCTTTTATTACACTCATTTTGCCAGTGAAGAAACTTACTTAGCTTTTCAAAAAAGACAAAAATGAACAGCTTTTTTTGTTTATTTCAAGTAGACCCTGTCGTAAATGCCAGCCACCAAATTAAAAAGGAACATACCTCTTTAAAATCAAAGAGAATTCATATGCCATTGTTGGAGCTTTCTTCAAAGACAAAATTTTATCCACGTATATCTTCCAGGAAAAACAACTCATTTTTATAATAAGGAAATCAATATCACTGCTTTTCTTCATCCTCAATTGTAAATTCACACAGTGGCATTGCAAATATGTAAATATATTATAGTACCCTAGTATGCAGAACTAGCACCATGACTCCCTTAGGCTATTGTCAATTTTGTCTCTTTCCAAACTCTTAGCAGCATAAATACAGCAGCCTCAAATTATCCCAAAGTATCTACATTAGGGTGTTTTTCATGTAGCCAAGTTTTTTTTCACTCTTTCTAACCCTTAAATTGACAGCTATAAGATACATTTTTGTGGTAGAAACTAATTTCTGCATAATTGTTCTAGGATCAAAGCAAGGCAATGAATGCTATTTACCTCTGCATTTTCTTAAGTGGATTGGATTAAGCTGACCTAGGGAATGTATAGTTAAAATGAAAAAGAAAGGAAGAAAGAGAGAAAGAAAGAAAGAAAGAAAGAAAGAAAGAAAGAAAGAAAGAAAGAAAAGATAGACAGAAAAGAATCTGAAGCTTACAGTTAGCTTTTTTCTTGTAAAGAGCCCAGAAGCTAGGAACATTAAATAGATGTTAGAAACTATCAGATTAACAAAATGTTAATTATAAACTATAAAGATACTAAGTAAATTAAATCTGTAATGTATTTTCTAAGTTGAATCATCACTTTGAAATCCTRAAACTAACAGAGTATTTATTATATTTTAATAGAAACAAATGAAATTAACTTCATTTTAAAAAATGTAGGCTTTGGATAGCCCCTGCTCCAGTTGTTTGGGACCTGCATGAAGATTAAGCTGCACGTGTACCACATATGTGTAGGGTGCCCTTGGTCCAGCCTGTGTATGCCCTTTGGTTTTTAGTTCAGTCTCTGAGAACACCAAGGGTCCAGGTTGGTTGACTGTGTTGATTTTCCTGTGGAGTTCCATTCCCCTTCAGGGTGCTCAATCCTTCCCCATCTCTTCCATAAAAGTTCCCAAGTTTCATCCATTGTTTGGCTGTGGGTGTCTGCATCAGTTTGAGTCAACTGCTGGGTGGAGCTTCTCAGAAGACAGCCAGGACTCCTGTCTGCAAGGATAACAAAGTATCGTGAATAGAGTCAGGGATTAGTACTTGCCCATGGCCTGATGTAGGGCCAGTTGTTGGTTGGATATTCCTTTAGTCTCTGCTCCAACCGAAGTCTCTACATTTATTTTTTGACAAGATAAATTTGGCATTGAAAGTTTTGTGGGTGGGTTTGTGTCCTTATTGCTTCACTGGGGTTTCTGCCTGAGTACAGGAGGTGGCCTCTTCAGGTTCCATATCTCTAATGTTATGAGTCTGTCCTTGGGATATGTTCTTCTGGGTGGGCTGCCTTATCTGGCCTCAGTGGGAGAGGATGAGCCTAGTCCCACAGAAACTTGATGTATTGGGGCAAGGAGATACAGAGAAGGGGAGGGCGATGGGGTAATTATAGGAGGGGGTGATCATAAGGGAGGGACAATGAACGAATATAAGGTGAATAAATAATAAAATAAATAAAATAAATAAAATAAAATTTTATTGTGCTAAGAACAATTAGCCTAATTTCTACCTCCTTAATAGTTTTTTTTTTTTTTAACTGTTTAACTTTCATTATTGCATGATCAGCTATAGGTGCAATGCTATACAATATATTCCCAGAATATGGTCATCTTGTATGATTAAAATGGTTAACCCATTGAACAACAAGAAAAAATGTAGACTTGAATATAAACTTGTTCAAAATGTGATCCTTTGCACATTTATTCTACTTAAAAGTGTGTTGTAGTGTATTATCTTACATGGATTAAAACCATTATCTCAAAGGGAAGTTTACCTCTTTCTGGAGTCAAGTTGTTGGCTCCAAATTTAAAGCATTTGGAGAAAAGGCTGTTGTATTTGTCTGTAAAACTAGAATAATAGCCACAAGGAAAATGAAACTGAGAGAATGTAAGATACTAGGTAAGATGTCACTAGTCATTTTTAGGGAACAGGAAAACATTATTGTCTGTCAGGGTGACCACACTCTCTTCCCATCTTTCAAGTTGCTGCTTTGAATTCTTTAACCCCTAAAACAGTAATTTTCAACCTTCCTAATGATTTGACCCTTTAATATAGTTCCTCATGTTGTGGTGACCCCAACCATAACATTATTTTTGTTGCTATTTAATTTTGCTACTATTATGAATCACACTGTAAATAATTGGCAGGCAGGATATCTGATACCCTACCCTATGAAAGGACATTTGATCCTCAAGTAGTTATGACCCAGAGAATCACTGCTCTACAGTAAGTGTGGGAGATTTGTCGATTGCTTTACTAATATTAGGACTTGTCTCGCTGGGGTCACAAGGAGATTCATGTTTTTCAACTACCATAGATAGGAAATTCAGAAATAAAGACCACAACTGGGTTTGTAGTGTTCAAATGTATTTAGTCATCTTATGGTAGAAGCATCTTCTTATAGCCTCTGGGAAACCTTTCCAGTCTCCCACTTTAGATTTCTAAATTGCTGAAGGAAGGGATGACTTTGCTTACACAATCAGCTAATGAGTCCCTGTCTCATTGTCTCATCTTTCTGGTTGTGTTATGCTTGGTAAAAGTGACTAGCTTGGCCTACAGAACACATTGCAGGATGACCTACACAGGGAAACCCCATCTGGAAAGATCAAAAGCAAAGCAAAGCAAAGCAAAGCAAAGCAAAGCAAAGCAAAGCAAAGCAAAGCAAAGCAAAGCAAACCAAACCAAACCAAACCAAACCAAACCAAACCAAACCAAACCAACAAAAACCTTTTCAAGATTCACTTAAGCTGATTGCTGTATGTTAATTCTGTATCCTTCTACTTAGATAGGCACATGATCTTATGTTCTTTGACTAGAATTTGTTTTCTTTCCACTTGACTCTTTAATCTCAACGTAATATTATTATGGAAAATAAAAAATAATTTCTTACCTGGAAAAGATGGGCAGTTACATTTAGGAAGGAAACTGAAACACAGAGAAAAAGCCACAGAAAGCGTGTGTGTGTGTATGTGTGTGTGTGTGTGGTGTGTGTTTGTGTGTGTGTATGTGTGATGTGTGGTGTGTGTGTGTGTGTTCACACCTTTGGAGGCTGGATCGTCATGTTGTGCATCAGCCAGTATTGTGATCTTCACTTATTTTTGGAAAACATGTCTCCCACTGAGCCCATACATTATTGGTTAGCAAAACTGTCTGGTCAAAAGGGCTCCCACGATCCTCATGTCTCTGTCATTCTAGTGATGGATTATAGCTATGGACTATCACATCTGACTTATTATACAAATGCTTGGGATCCAAACTCAGGTCCTCACACTCTTACAGCAAGCATTTTACCTACTGAGCTGTCTCCCCAGCCTTTGATGTGTAATTTCTATACATTGAAGTGCACTCATCAGGCACTACACTACACTATACTATACTGCACTATAGTTAAACTGTACTATAGCATATGAATGTGTGTGTAAAATAGTATAGCATCAAAAATAAAAAGGTCAGGTTTTTAAATTAATGTTCAATTCAACTTCTTAAAAATTTGTTGAACTCAGAATTCTAAACATCTACATGGCCTCATTTGATTCTGGGTAAAAGATTTTTCTCTCGTCTTTGTGTTCCTTTTGCACTAAGCCAAAGCTCTTCAATTTCCCTCCTTCTATCCCCTGTGTGTCGCAACTTAATCTGTTCTTATGGGGTCATTTTAACTTCTAGGAATAGTAAAATGATCCTCGTCCTCTGTTTCTGGGGTTATAAAAGGTGCACCATAGATCTTCAGCACTTAACAAGTTCTGCCTAGTTAAAATAAAAAAGATTCACAGACAGCAAACACTGCTTTTCTTGTCACATAAACAATTGCTAATTAAGAATAATGTACTTTAATGAAAATCACATGGTATGTATTTTACCAGCAGACCAAAGCTCAGGTCCCAATTTTAATTCTTACCAGCTAGGTTACCTTGCTCAAATAAACTTAATCACTGATAATAGAGGATCTTGTGAGTTAAATAGGGGTGATCATTATAGTCACTTTCCAGTAGGAAGTGTGTGTGTGTGTGTGTGTGTGTGTGTGTGTGTGTGTTATTTTCAATTACAAGGAACCATCTGAATGCCATTAGTAGTTTTCCTCTTCTTAGTAGCTGAGGTTTTCTTGTAAAAATACATGAACTACTAATAATTGGGGTCTTCATCTGTTAAATGGGGTTGATAATTAGTCTGACCTTAGAATAAGGAATGTGTATGTATGCATCTAATTACAAGGAGCTTCATGAATGATAGTTATTAGTTCTTTTGGGGGGGGCATCTTTAAAGGCAGCTCATTAAGTTCAATGAAGAAGAAAATTATATTTGCATTTTCTTGTGAATTCCTATGCTTCCATTTCTAATGTTTTCCTAGCAAATGCGTTATTGAGGGCACACAGAAGGATGCTAGGCTGCTGAAATGTTTTCCCTAGTCGGAGACTCCACTCATATTTTGCTTTTTAGTTTCTCTCTTTTGATTGTTCTTTCCAAAATTTTATCAGTGTGCATCTTTTAATTCAGTTGTATGTTGCCGAAATTAACCAACCCAAACAGAACCAATAGGAAATAACTCTATAAACATTGCCTAAAGAAAGTGCTGGCTAGACTGGTCAGATTGCACAGTGTGTGGCTATGCAAGTACTGCATGTGCAAGGCCATTCAGGTTTGATGAATTATGTTTTAATGTTACATGGGATGTATGTGCCCTCTGACATCTGTGCTCGCAAGGTCAAAATCGAAGCAGTCACCAGGAAATGCTCATTATGGGACTAAAAGTGATTTGTTCTCTGATCTGAGGCATTAATTATTATTAACTGCCTTAGTAGTAGTTTTATCTACTAATATTTCCTCAGGAAAAGAACTGTTTTAAGTCAATAAAATTACTAAATCCATAACTCTGATGTCATTATTCTCCAATGATGGAGATTTTAATTTAATTTATGTACTACTTTAGTTCAGGAAATTAGCTGATGAGTCAATTTGTTTTAGGCAAATAATTGTTAAGCACAGATGTGTAGTAAGGCCTTTGAATTAAAAAGAACATTACTTTACTTCATCTCCTTTTGAGACATGACATTTTATTAATATAATAGATGTAGAGGCTGATTACTTGAGATTGCCAATACAGAAGCAGTATTAAGTGAACAGTGCTAACTTACTAGGTCTTGGGGACCTATTCATTAGGTCACAGAGAGGGCAAAGCAAGTCCTGATCTCCCCTAATAAATTGAGCAATGGGCTTCCTAAAGCTGTCTGCAGAGTGGTGGAGTCACTAGCACTTAAAGACAACGGGCTGCTTAAAACTCTTGCTTGTTTACTGAGAACAATTTTAGCCTGCTTGGATCCCTATCCTAATTGTATCTTCCTTCTCTCTCAGCTCTGGCTTTCAGTACTGCATGTCAAATAGCAGTGGAACATGCCTGGCACTTTTCATTTTACTAAACGATCACAAAGAGGGAGCAACACAGTTGGTGTATTCCCTTAATTATTCTAGTTGGCTGGAACCTAGGAAATACTTGGAGAAAAAGTATTTAGAAAATTCTTTGTACATCCTAAAGATTTTATTCCTTCCCCCAAATCATTGTTTTAGGGTTTGTCTGATATTTTGTTTTCTGGTTAACCTAGTAACTAGTTGTGTAATTGCCAAGGATTGTGTTTGAATTCTTTGTGTCTAATTTCTTGATTTTAATAATTATTGTCTTACTGATTGTGCGAGTGCTTGTGTGTGTGTGTGTGTGTGTGTGTGTGTGTGTGTTTGCCTGTGTATAAAACAACATAACTAAGAACCTGGCCCACAGGATATTTCAATTTATTTAATTCTTTTCTATTTCTAATTAATCATATCTTAATAGGTATCTGGGTTTGGCCCTGAAAATTGTAACATTTGTAATAAGCAAATAGTTGTTTCTTTGATTCAGGCACTGTAAATAACACCAACTTAATCAAATTATTACCTATACATGACTGAGCTGGGAGGCAATAGATTCATTGCCATTTCAGTTTAATAATACCATGAGCATGACATACAAATGGTCCATCAAGGTCAGCCAATGAAGTGCGCTGGTCTAGAAGTTGTTTCTCACCAGCAACTCTCTCTGCCTTGTTAGGCATTGCCTGTTCCATCTGATCACCCCCAGAATCAGATCCGCTCACTTAAACTCAGATGCTTGAGCTGGTTGTTCTTCTCTTCAGAGAAGAGTGTTCCTTTCAAGTTTAGAGACTCTGAAGTAAGATGAGAAGCATTTCAGGGTCTTACAAAAAGTATACATACATGGAAATGATAAAGGGCTATATAAACATACCTATGTGAAGATCAACTGAAAGAGCAACAGTGATTATCACCTAGAGGTGTCCTAGGGAGAGCGGTCAAGTCTGCAGCAGATGACATGCATGTTCAACAGCAGTAAGTGTTCTGATTGTCCTTTWAAAAAAATAAAAAGGAGACTTGTTCTATTTTGTTTTGGTTGTTGTTCTGTTATGTTTGGAGACAGGATTCCTCTGTGTAAGAGCACTAGCTGTCTCAGAACTCTCTCTGTAGACAAGAGTAACCTCTATTAGATTCTGTGTATCAGCTTTTATCTTGAGATCCTTGATCCTCTTGGACTTGAACTTTGCGCAAGGTGACAAATATGAGTCTATTTTCATCTTTCTACATACAGACAGCCAGTTAGACCAGCACCATTCATTGAAGATGCTTTCTTTTTTCCATGTATATTTTTGGGTTCTTTGTCAAAGATCAAGTGTCCATAAGTGTGTGGTTTTATTTGTGGATCTTCAGTTCTATTCCATTGATCAATGTGTCTGTCTCTGTACCAATACCATGCAGTTTTTTTTATCACCATTGCTCTGTAGTAAAGCTTGAGGTCAAGGATAGTGATTTCCCCCATCGTTCTTTTATTGTTAAGAATTGTTTTTGCTATTCTGGGTCTTTTGACTTTCCAGATGAATTTGAGAATTGCTCTTTCCATGTCTTTGAAGAATTGTGTTGAGATTTTGATGGGGATTGCACTGAAAGTATGGATTCCCTTTTGGTAGAATGGCTATTTTTACTATGTTAATTCTGTCAATCCATGAGAATGGGAGATTTCTCCATTTTCTGAGATCTTCTATTTCTTGAGAGTCTTAAAGTTATTGTCATACAGGTCTTTCACTTGTTTGGTTAGAGTTATCCCAAGATATTTTATATTATTTGTGGCTATTGTAAAGGGAGTTGTTTCCCTAATTTATTTATTAGCCTGCTTATCATTTGTATAATGGAAGGCTCCTGATTTATTTGAGTTAATTTTATATGTGACCACTTTGCTGAAGTTGTTTTTCAGCTAGAGATGTTCTCTGGTAGAATGTTTGGGGTCACTTCTATATACTATGATATCATCTGCAAATAGTGATACCTTTATTTCTTCATTGCCAATTTGTATCTCCTTGATCTCTTTCATTGTCTTAATGTTCTAGCTAGCACTTCGAGTACTATATTGAATAGATAAGGGAAGAGTGGGCATCCTTGTCTTATACAGGATTACATTAATGGATAGAAGAGCAAGTGGGAAAAAGTCTTGAACTCATTTGCACAGGGGAAAATTTCCTAAACAGAACTCCAATGGCTCATGTTCTAAGATCAAGAATTGATAAATGGGAACTCGTGAAACTGGAAAGATTCTGTAAGGCAAAGGACATAGTCAATAAGACAAATCAGCAACCTACAGACTGGGGAAAAAACTTCACTAACTCCACATCTGATAGAGGGCTAATTTACAAAATTTATGAAGAACTAAAGAAGCTAATCACCAAAAAATCAAACAACCCAATCAAAAATGGGGTATAGAACTAAACTGAGGTATCATAACTGAGGTATTTTGAATGGCTGAGAAGCACCTAAAGAAATGTTCAAAGTCCTTAGTGATCAGAGAAATGCAAATCAAAACGACTGTGAGATTCCACCTATTACCAATCAGAATGGCTAAGATCAAAACCTAAGGTGACAACACAAGTTGGAAAGGATATGGAGAAAGAGGAAGACTTCTCCATTGCTGGTGGGATTGCAAACTGCTATAATCACTCTGCAAATCATTCTGGAGATTGTTTGGAAAATTGGAAATAGATCTACCTGAAGACCCAGAAATACCACTCTTGGGAATATACCCAAAAAGTCTTTCACCATGACACAAGGGCACGTATTCCACTATGTTCATAGTGGCCTTATATGTCATAGCCAGAAGTTGGAAACAACCTAGATGTCCCATGACAGAAGAATGGATACAGAAATTGTGGCTCATTTACACAGTGGAATACTGCTCAGCTATTAAATACAAGGACATGCTGAGTTTTGCAGGCAAATGAATGAAACTAGAAAGTTACCATCCTGAGTGAGGTAACTCAGACCCAAAAGGACAATCAAGGTATATACTCACTAATAAGTGGATATTAGCCACAGAATTCAAAAGGTCAACAAACTGAAGTGCCCAAGTGAGGACACCTCAGTCCCACTTGGGAGGGAGAAGAAAGCAATGGCAAGTAGGTAGGTAGGGAGGGATCTGGGAGGGAAAGTGGAAGGAGTAGTGGAGTGGGGGGAGGGGGGAGTGAGGAACCTGATCTGGTATTGGGCGACAAAAAAGGACTGAAGCCCTGAGGGCCAGTAGAAAGAAGGGAAACAGGCAACCTCAGGAGATAGGAAGTTGTGGGGACCCTCTAGAATGAACCAGACACCTGGGAGGTGAGAGACTTTCTGGACTCAAAGGGGGGGGGCCTTAGATGAAATGTCTGACAGTAAGGAGTGGGAACTTATAGAGCAGCCCACCTCCAGGAGGAAGACAGGGCATCAAATGAGGGAAAGGGGGACCATCCCACAGTCACAACTCTGACCCATAATTGTTCTTGTCTGAAAGAATTACAAGGATGGAAGTGGAGAGGAGCCTGAGGAAAAGAAGGTCCAGTGACAGGCCCAAAAGTGAGATCCATCTCAAGGGGGATGTCCCAAGGCCTGACASTATTACTGAGACTATGGAACACTCACAAGAAGGGACCTATCATGACAACAGTCCGGAAGACCCAACAAGCAGCTGAAAGAGTCAGATACAGATATTTACACCCAACAAATGGACAGAAGCAGCTAACCCTGAGTAAAACTGAGGAGAAGGGCAACCCTGTAGGAGGACCAGCAGTCTCGATTAATCTGGACCTATGAGATCCCTCCAACACTGGATCACCAGCCAGGCAGCATATACCAGCTGACATCTGGTCCCCCAACACACTGCTGGGTCTGTGTTCATTCAGAGATGATGCACCTAACCCTCAAGGGACTGGAGGCTCCAGGCAGTTTAGAGGTCAGGTGGGGACAAGGGGGTGGAGAGGAGGTATGGCATGTGGAACAGTCGGAGGTTGGACGGGGAAGGGGGAAGATAAAATATGGAGTGAAAAAATAAATTAATCAATTAATAAAAGTTTCCAAAAAAAAGAGTAACCTCAATCTCACAGAACTCTGCCTACCTGTGCTTCCCGAGTGCTGGGATTAAAGGCATACACCACCACACCAGGGGGAAGCTTGTTCTTCCCATAATTCTAGATGTTAATGAAAGACTGTGTGACATTCTCTCTCAGGAGAACTTGTCATAAAAGGAACGTGAATCTCCCTGATATCAATGAAGAGAATTTTACCTAGTTGCAAAGGGCCTTCCTTTGCGTGTTTTTTCTTTTCTTTCCTTTATTCTATGAGGCATGGGGGGGGGATATTTATGTTACTTGCTTCAAAGAATGCTTTACATTTTAAAAATCCTTTCTTGATATTATGAAATAATTACATCATTTCCCTTTCTCTTCCATCCCTCTAAACCTCTCCATACTCCTACCCATTACTCCTTTTAAATTTCATGACCTAATTTTCATGCAGGAAAATTAGTCCTCTTCAGTGAGGAGTACTCCAATTGGTTATCCAATACAAAGTGATCAGTCCTGCAAACATACATTCCTGTAATATTATTGATTTGTTAAGTGAGAAAAAGATTTGTCTACTATTATATTAATATAAAGAAACCATGACTTGCTCTGGAATCTTCCTACAAGTCAGCTCATTCTCAATGTCATATTCTCAAGTAAACAATCTTATCTCCATCTTCTGAATGGGAAAACTGAAACCCACTGAACTTAGCTTAGCCATGTATTAGCTTTCTGATACTTTACTGAAACACCATAGCTAATCAAGGTATATTGAAAAAAGGTGCACCCTGTTTCAGAGTTTTGGATGTTCTAGTAAATGTCTATTGTACAGCTTTCTATTGAGGTTGAAGTAGGGCTTGACATGTCTCAGAATAATACTATTCATCTTACTTATATGAAGCATAAGAGAGAAAATGGAAGATACTGGAGTCCCACAATTGTCTACTTGGACAGACCCAAAATCATATATGGATATTTCCCTTGAAAAGATTCCACTATCTCCCAATGTTGGTAACCAAGCCTTTAACGCTAGATCTTTGAGGGATATGAAAGAGACAACCTATGCTAATTGGCCCAAGTGATGGCTATTAACATGACTCCATATTATCTCCAGTTTCTTCTTAATCTGAAAGACTTACGGCACAATGGTATATGGGTTGGTGAAAAGGGCTGTCCCTATCTTCCACGAGCCCACAGAGGATTTAGAAATGATAACATATTTACAAGATGGTTGAAAAATCCTTATGTTATAGTATCTGGTTTATTTTGAAACACTGTTTTGTGTCACCATCAGGAAAAGCTGATCATTCAGGGATTAATGTAGACATCCAGATGTTCTGATAGTGGGAGATATGACCAAGGAAACATTTGTATTGATTTCTTACAGTAGTTTTAAGATTTGGGTAAGCTTTAATTCTGTGGCTTATTCTTTGCTTTCTGAAGTGAGAAATAAATTCAACTGTCACTGTTACCATACGGTCACTGCTATTTCCTAATCAAAACTGACCTTAAAATATTTTACATCTTTTATTTCTTAAATACTTTTAGAGGCAATTTTAAAAACTAGAATGGTAATTTTCAAGGACAGCTAGTATTTTCTATATAAATCAACTCTGTCCAAGCAGTAATTATTCAAATACACATTAATAGTGGGATAGATAAATATATTAGGTTTATATAATAGAATACCATCTGGCAGTTAGCCGGGCAATCTATCCACATTTAACAATTAGTCCTACAGTCACAAAGGGTGGGTAGTATACAATTATATGTGCTTTAAGCTTTTAATTATCCAAGGGATCAAAATTCCAAAACTAACTCATGTTATTGCAAGCCAGCACAGAAACTTCCTAGGAGAGAAAAATGTGAACCAGATCTAAAGGAAGGTTGAGATAATAGTCTGTTGGCTCTTTTAAATGGGTTGTATGAAAGAGTTTAGGGACTGTGTAGGTCTTCTGAGCTGTGTGTGTAGCATCTTCATGTGTTCTGTACCTATGGCCCTTTAGTTATACATACATTAGAGTGGACGGAGAGAGGAGAATGAAGTAGGTTTCAGGATCTAGTGTAAGAAGAGACAAGGGAGATGGCTAGAAGGCTTTGAGAATGAATGGAAATCTGCAACTGATAGGGTGGTGGGGAGGAGGGTTCTCCAGGATAACACCTAGAAATGGGATAAGGGAGGTGCACAAGAATCAATAGTGATGACATTAGCTGTGACTCACAGCATTGGGGATATGGGACCTGAAGAAGCCACCTCCTGTAGCAAGTCAGGAACCCAATGGAGCACATGTGTGTGATGTGTTCTTCTATCTGGGCTACCTTGTCTGGCCTTAGTGGGAGATGATATACCTAGCCTGCAGAGACCTGATGTGCCAGGGTGGGAAGATACTCACCCACTTAGATGAGAAAGGGAGGGGGGTGGGAAAAGACTGTGGGAGGGTATGACCAGGAGCAGGGCAGTGAGTAGGATGTAAATTGAATAAGAAAGAAGTACCCTAAGATCAAGAATAGACAAATGGGACCTCATAAAATTACAAAGTTTTTGTAAGGCAAAAGACACTGTCAAAAGGACAAATCAGCAACCTACAAATTGGGAAAAGATCTTCACCAACCCCACATCTGACCGAGGGCTAATAT
>BDUI01000281.1:116923-127182 GCA_002335545.1 Apodemus speciosus
TATATATCAGATAATACATTATATATATGTATATATACTTTCTTTTGCTTGTTTTGAATTTATTTTGTCCTTTTACTAGGTTCTGAAGGTGAAATTTTATTATTTTAAATATTCCTTTCTTCTTAATGAATGCATTTATTGTCCTATAATTTCCTTTCAGCACAGCTTTATCTGTACAATTAGCTATTTGTACTCCCACTAGCTAATATCCACATATAAACAAATAATTGTTGTATTTTTGGGAGTGGGTCTGAGTTACCTCATTCAGGATATATTTTCCTGCTGGCTTTTATTGTTTATTCATAGTTTGACTTTTTTGGTCAGAGAACACACTGCGATGTTTAACTATTTAGAAGATATTCATGTTTTTATTAGGTTTTACCTTTCTGACCATTTACTACTGTATACAATATATTGTGGCCACATTCTTCTTTCCCGATTGCTCTGACTGCTTCTGAGCCCCCTTTCATCTTCCCCCTGGTAACTGCTTTTCTTCTTCCCATTTAGTTGCTGCTTATGTTATAGTTTGTTTTTAAGTCTTGTGAAGTGGTGTTCACTACTACATTGTGTTTGTGATGGCAACTTCAATGATGCCCCCTCACTCCTTACTTCAGTTTCTGCCTCATGGGCACCCTAGCTGTGCTGCTCTATAGTACACTGTGCAAATGACAATTAGGTTGTTAATCTTTTTTGTATTTATTAGAATTTTTGTGTCTATCTTTTTTACATTTTGTTGAAAATGGTGAGTTAACTTCTTCAAATACACTTGTGAATTTGCTCATTTCTCATTCTGGGTTGCTCTTGCCTTTGTAGACTGTGACTCTATTTGCTTTATACACAGCACAATGACTCTTTTTGGTGCCCTGATCCTTTCAACAATATATAATGCTCTTTTCTACCATGGCTAATATTCTTTGCTCTAGGTCAACCTATCTGATATCATCTAATTGATGCTTACTGCTGTTTATCTTTGATTAGTGTTTGTACAATGTACCTTCTTTTCCTGTTTATATCCAAGTTTTGTGAGTGTCTCATATACATAGAAACTTGGATCATGCTTTATAATCTATTCTAATCAGTCTTTTCATTTCCACATTTAAATTATTTAGATTAAAAATAGCTGTTGGTCCAATTTGGGTTTAACTACTATTTTGTTTTGTATTTGTTTCTATTCTCTCTTTTCCTTATTTCTGTTCATTATGTGTACATATGTTTTATGACTCCTGTTTTATTTATCTATAATACTGTTTGATGTTTCTCTTTAAATTTTTTTCTACTTAATTTTAATAAATTTCAAACATGAAATTTACTTCTTATTTTAGGAATTTTCTGGTAATTCCTATGGGTAAAAATCAACTACATGTAACTTACTGATGTCATCTTAATTGTTTCTGTAGAACACAAATGTTACATTTTACAGTCACTTTCCTTTCTCATTTATGTCACATGTCATAAGCATTTCACTTATGCATTTATAGTTTTACTAGACAGTACTATAATGTTTTTCTTCAACAAACAATGTTAACATCTCAAAAAGTAATAAATGCTCTATACATTTTAATGACAAATTGTGACTGTATAAGATAAAAGAATTANACACCACTTACAGATGTTAAGGGCAGTGTGCACTGTCCTGGTTCATAGTGAGATTGCGCCTCCCACCCCAGTACAATCCCCACAGACAAGTGAGCTTGAGGAAGTGACTATGAAATTCRGCACAGTGGTTAGTAAGCATGTAAACTCTGAAGTCACCTGCCCCTTGAAAACTGGTATAAGAGAGAAAGTCTCTGCCTTTTTCTGCCATTTTCCCAAACGACTCAAGCAAAATTTAACATGGGTACAATTGATACTGTCTTTAAAATTATATTCAGCCAAATTGAGTGTGGTATCTTAGTGTTGGGATCCCAGCACTTGGTAGGCTGAAGCAGGAGGATTACCATGACTTCACAGCAAACCTGAGCTACATAAGGAATTCTTAGACAGACTGGGCTACAATGTAAGACCCTGACAAACAGACAAGCAAATAAATAAATAAATAAATAAATAAATAAATAAATAAATAAATAAATAAATAACATAACCTTGCTCAATCTGATAGCCACTAGCTAACATGTAGATATCTACATTTCCATTAAGTAACATTTTCAAAAATTAAAATTCAGTCTCTCCTTTCTATTATTCTTGCTTGAAGTGTCCCATGTGACTAGAGACCGCCWTATTTGGACAGCCCAGCTAAAGGAACTCTTCATCAGGGTRCCGAAGCCAGTGGKCAACACTGATGGGTCTACACTAGTCCCTTGATTAATTTGTTGACTCATGCARGGCACAAGTGCAAATCCACRCTTCAAATTTGCTTTAAACAACTCACGAAGTCCATGGTATCACCCGGGCAGGCAGTGGAGAGCACTCTTGACTTGCTGCGATGCCCGGCTCACGAGGGCGCTTCGTTAGCCAGTGGAAGCCTCTATTCTGGAAAGTAAAGCACGAGATCTTGTTTCCAGCTGAGCAGATTTCTCACTTCAAAATTCAGGACCGGTTGGTTCAGTCATTCTGACACATGTGTGGTAGAGATGTTAAATTGTAAGAAAAACCAGGTGCGAGGCAAAGGCCTACAGTGATGTTTTTCTAATACTTGTGCAATTTGTTTTTCTGCTCTGAATCTGTCTCTTACCTCGAGGGCCTTAATAATGAGAAAGATTGCTTTTAATGGAAGGGGCTTCATGTGTACATTTTATTCCTCACAAGAAGTTTTCTTGCCTTTAGAGAACAGGAAAGTGCTGGTAACTTCCTAGTAAGACTTAAATTCTACTCTCTAAAGAGTTGATTGTCTCACAATTGGTTTAATTAACCAATGTAAGTACATTAAATAAAACATATAAAGAATCCCTTAAAAAAAAAAAAAGACAAGGCCAGCCTGGTCTACAGAGTGAGTTCCAGGACAGCCAGGGCTATACAGAGAAACCCTGTCTCGAAAAAACCAAATAAATAAATAAATAAAATTAAAAAAAAGAACAAAACCCAAAAACTTCTTGAGTCAGTCGAATTATCTCCACGAAGTTTGTAGAATTGTAAATGCATGGGCTCATTACTGTTATATTTTATTCTAGAGAACACAAAATTCATAAAATATGATATATTTATGGTAAATCAAATTAGTTTATTTATTTTGCATATGCTACTAAAGAGTATTTTATACTCAACTAAATTTGTCTTACAAATTTAATACATTTATTTTTAGGATTTAATTTATATTAGAAGTCTTGCTCAATTTTGCTAATGGTTTTGTCTGAATAAACAGTGCAATTATGAATTGTTGACAGCTGAAGTTCANTTATTAATGAATAATTTTACTTAACTAAAACTAATATAAATTATAACCTTAAAGAAAATCTCAAAAAGAGAAAGACCATTACACTTATAGATGTATTTTGACTATACTGTCTTAACTTATTGATGTTTGTTTTCCTTTAAAAATTCCCTTTATCACTTTCATTTTGTTTGCAGTTTCCTTAGCCATTATTTTTAGGCCAGGTGTCCTGGCAAAATTTTACTTAGTTACTTGTAATTAAAAAAAAATTTACCTTTTTTTTCTGAATAACATTTGCACTGGATAAAGATCTGGGCTGGCAATTATTTTTGCTTTATCCCTTCTTAAACACCGTGCCATTTCCTTTGACTACTCTGGGTTTTAAGGAGAAATCCATTGTTCAAATACATTTTGCCTAAAATTGAAGCTTCATTTTTCCTTGGCTGCTTTAAAGTCTCTTTCCATTGTCTGCTTTTCTAGCATTAAATTACGGTGTGTTTGGGTATAGGCTTCTCTGTATTATGTTATTTAGATTTCCCAGAGCTTATAGAATCTGTTATGTTTCTTGTTCAGTTTGATAGGTTTTCAGATATTTTTTTCCTTTGGGTACATTTTACTCCCTTCTCCTCTTGACATGAATATTATATCTTTGGATAAATCCCCAAAGCTCTTGACATTCTCATTTTTCTTATCAGTGTTCTGTTTGTAGCTCACTGAGACTGTGTATTATTTTATTTGCTCATTCAGCTGGCTCTTATGTTTCAGTGTTGAACTGTGGGATTTTTATTTTTAAGTTTCAGTTATTTCAATTCTAAAATCTCGATTTGGTTCTTCTTTGCTGGAGTTTTCTGTTTCTTGTCTAAGGCTTTCTGTTCATTTGTTTCAAGTCTATTGACGCATGGAAGAATTTTCATAATGGTGCTTTGTCAACTTTCTCAGATAATTCTAATATCTTATATCTTAGTATTGGCAATTGTTGAATGTCTTTTGTGGTTGAGAGCTTTCTTATCCATCTCTTGATGGATGATTTTGTTTTTGCTTAAAAGTTGAATCTTTTGTAATTGTAACAAACCCCAGCTCTTTAAACATTCAATTTTAACTAGGCTAACATTAACTGTGACATCACTCTGACTAGGGAGGGGTCTGATGCTGTGATATGCACACACTCCAGTATTTCTACTGCTGAGACTGGTTGGTTGGAAAGACTGGGCCAGTCCCCATTAATACTCAACAGAAATGGAGTCTAGTATACACCAACAGTCTCTACTTAGGTTACTGTAAGTGGACTTAGTAACTCCTAGTGGGAATAAAGTTTCGAAATTCTTCCCTGGTGTTCTCTGATTGCATATCAGGCACAATAAACAATAAAAACTGACAGTTCCCCTAGACACAAGGAAGCTGAGCTGCAGAGATGACTCTAAGATTAGATCAGCTGCCTGGAAGAGGTTTAGACAAACTTAGTCACTTGGAAAGGACATTCTTCATCCTGTTGTAGTACCAGAAGGCTGTGCAGGGTCTCCGGGTTTCCTAGCTTTTGTCAAGTGTCATTCATGTGCAGGTGGGTCTTAGTGGTGCAGCTGTATTTGAGTCATTTTGGTCCTGAAAGTAACCCCTCACTCATACTATAAGTAATCCCAATAAAACTCATCGGCTTATGAAGTTGAACCAGTGGCATCCATACTTTGTTCTATTGTTGGAACTCTATCTGGGATGAATAGATGTGCATTGCATCTCTCATGAAAACTTTCATCACATAACACAACTCGTAAGTTGCTTTTGCTTATACATATATTTTAACATCTTACCAAATGAAAATGCAGATAGCTTGTTCATGGGCTCCTGGCACAGATATGCATTGGAGAGAGAACATAAAAGGGCGTGTCCCTGCTAACTTAGAAAAGACTGTCTTTTTTGAACTGGACAGTTGTCAGTATTGACATTTAACAGTAACTTGTTAGAATGGTGGTCCTAGGTCCCTTGTTCATGGTGCCCATGGCTTTGGGTCATGTCCCTGGAATCTGTTTCAAGTGTATGTCTTGTTTTAGTTGATTCTTTTCTGTGTCTCTGGGATCACTGTATTTCTTTGACATATTGCTGAATATTTAAGATAATTCCTAGTTCTATGCACTTTATTCTAAATATCTCACACCTCCTCAGATTCTTCTGGAGGCAAGCAAAAATAAATGTGCAAAGAGTTGATTTTTCAGTGAATTCATATAACTTATTTACAAACTTAACTTTCTTGAGCTATATCCCTAAAGAATGCTTGCTTGAATTTATTTAAGATCATGGAGCTTGTCTGCTTAGGTCTCAGGCTTCCATGATTTGCTACTGATAGGTGCATGTGCATTGGCATCTCTCAAGAGGAACTATGCTTTAAGCAAAGCTGTATTACCAAGAGACTAAAATTTTTCCTGTTAGCACTTTTCACTAGATGAAGCTTTTAAATTTGTTTTCCATCTGGAAGACTTTGCTGAGAAGGAGTTCATAGCAGTTCATCCTCATGGCATATATCAGTGTCCTGGCACATAACCTGCCTGTGGATAGATTTCATCTGAACTAATGGGAAGATGAATGTGTTTACCTCTGAAGCCAGTGCTGTTCCTTCCCCCAGATTGCTCTGTCATTTAGACGCAAGGCTCAAAATGTAAAATTGCACCATAGACAGACTGAGAGTAACAAACATGTAATTTGATTAATCATGTCTTCACTAATTAAAATGACATATCAGAAATGTATTCCCTGGCATATACTATGATAAAAACCACCTCCACACTGCAGTTTGTTTTCGGAATGTTGGCCACTTCTCAGCAATAGATGGATGGCTGGCTTTACTAGTTGTATCCAAAGTACTATGTAGAAAAATAATTATTTTGGACATCGTGCAAGTTTCACAGTGCTACCACACTACTGATGGCAGGCTGTGTGAGTCACAATGAGATTGATTGCTGACAGCCCAGGAGCAGAGTGCACATTACTAATAAGACAGGCAACATTGTGACTTCTTGAGCATCGCCCAGAGCAGATCAGTCTTCTAGGACTCACTGACAGATACTGTGTTGCTGCATCAACTTGTATGTTTGGAGTAGACCAAGTATGTGTGGGATGAAACAATTTTGCTCAGTAAAAATAATTTTGGGGATATCATTTTAGGCTTATTAAACATTAGGTCAACAGTTTTAAATTTCAAGGAAAGAAAGCAGGACACACTCTCATGTTTCATTTGAGACCAAAGTTTGTGTTCCCAAGCAAACGATCATAATTGACAAGGCAAGTCAGAACTTCTCCATCTCTGGAAGTTAGACCTTTTCTATCCCTTTCTTAGCACATGAATGTGTCTTAGCTCATTTATTTCTGAGTATCAACACAATGCCACAGCAGTATCCATTTCTAATGCACACTTACCTTAGGTCTAGACAGGCTTCTATAGTAGTGCTTATTTGCCTATTTGTTCTGTTGTTAAAGAAAAACCTAATATGTGATGAATTTGATTCTTTGTCAGGCAGGTACAAATAGATCCTTAACACGGATTAGCTACTTTATCTTTCATGATTTTAAGATGGAAGGCAATAATTAACCTAATTTACACATTGGGGGTACTCTAATCCAAAGAGGAGTTGAATACTTTTCCAAATATTGAGATAACTAATAACAACCACATGCAGTGTAATTGATGTGTTATGTGAAAAAATGATAAAAATTTACAAATATAACAAAAAGAAATTTGAGACTCAGACTTACCAGGGTGAAAGTAAGAACAATGTTCTAGGCTATAGTGTCAGAAGAGATGTTCATTTTCTTCAGGTGTCAAAGATATCCAATTTAGAAATAACACAGAGTCTAGGGTATAGATGATGTAAATCTAAGGGCTATATCTCTGACGGGAAAGGTATCCTGAGTGTTGGGATAAAAGGAATATTACAAAGTCACACTATGCAATAAACATCACTCACCAGATTTATTGGGAAAGACGTGAGGGTAGTTGTCTCTGCTCTAGAGAGAAGCAGCAGGGAACTGAGTAGGAGACATACTTATACAGGATTTCTTCTTTTTATTCAATATAGTCTTTATTTACATTTCAAATGATTTCCCCTTTCCTGGATCCCCCCTTCCCAAAGTCCCATAAGCCGTCTTCCCTCCCCCTGTTCCCCAATCTACCCCTTCCCACTTCCCTGTCCTGGTATTCGCCTATACTGCTGCACTGAGCCTTTCTAGGACCAGGGGCCTCTCCTTCCTTCTTCTTGGGCATTATTTGATATGTGAATTGTGTCTTGGGTATTCCAAACTTCTAGGCTAATAACCAATTGTCAGTGAGTGCATACCATGAGTGTTCTTTTGTGATTGGGTTACCTCACTTAGGATGATATTCTCCAGTTCTATCCATTTGTCTAAGAATTTCATGAATTCATTGTTTTTAATGGCTGAATAGTACTTCATTGTGTATATATACCACATTTTTTTAATTTTCACCTGAGGAATATTGAATGCCTGAGAAGCACCTAAAGAAATGTTCAACATCTTTAGTCATCAGGGAAATGCAAATCAAAACAACCCTGAGATTTCACCTCACACCAGTCAGAATGGCTAAGATCAAAAATCTCAGGAGACAGCAGATGTTGGTGAGGATGTGGAGAAAGAGGAACAYTCCTCCACTGCTGGTGGGRTTGCAAGMTGGTACAACCACTCTGGAAATCAGTCTGGYGGTTCYTCAGAAAACTGGGCATGATACTATTGGAGGACCCCGCTATACCACCCACTCCTGGGCATATACCCAGAGGAGTCCCCAGCATGGAATAAGGATACATGCTCCACTATGTTCATAGCAACTCTATTTATAATAGCCAGAACCTGGAATACATGATTTCTTGGAGAAGTTTTTCTGGGTGGTAGTTTCCAGGGTGGGGATTGGTAGGATTTCAAGCCAACCCCAGGGATTTTTGAGAATTACAGCTCAGGGATGAATGGGTTTTTGGACTCAAGGATTGGTGGGCTTGGGGGTTCCGGGATTGTTGAGTTTTTAAGCTCAGAGTTCAGTGGATTTTGGTAAGTTTTCAAACCTTTAACTAGGCTTAGACTACGGAAAGGAATCCCAAAGAGTCCTGAAGGCTGATTTTTATAGGAAGCACAAAGGTCTAAGGCTTAAGGGAAAGGGTCATAGTGTGCTGAATAAGGACAAATAAAACAAGAGGAACAGAGGGGAGCAGTAAAGTAGAGGAGGGTGAGTCTGTGACCTGATAAGAGATTTACATTTTACTGAAAAACAACATCTTGATACTGCATGGCATTATCTACGGAACAAACACTCCATTTACACTGCTATGTGACCATTTCATCTTCACAGCTCTCAGATGAGATAGTGTTTCAATAATAATCCCATGTCACAGATGGGAAAGGTTAACTCTTTAGAGTGAAATAACAAGTGACAGGAACCTAAAAGCAAATGGCAAGAACAGTTAAACTGGATGGTAACATAATCTAATATATAATTGTAAAAATTGTCGTAGGACAGATACTTTGGTGATAGAAACCAATTGTTTGGAGGTTGTGTAGAAAATATGATGAGGGAGTGTGAGAGAATAGATGGTTTAGAAAAACACTCTAGTGGTATCTATTGCTAAGGCTGCTATGGGGGAAGCAGAAAAAGAAACTCAAGTGTTTGTCGCTTCTGAAGTGGATGGAGAAAGTTGAATAAGGAGAGAAATCAACAGAAGTTTCCGTATTGCTGTGGAACATCAACTGGGAAAGACACAGTGTTAACTCATGATAGTGAACAGCAGGGAAGGCAAGGAAGCAGGTCAGGCCAGAATGGCTTGGCTGTGTGAAGATAATTTCTCAACACCCTCAGGGCAATGCCAGGTAGAGGATGGGCTAGTGAAGTTGAGCCTTATTGGAGAGCTTGCAGATGTCTTGTGTACTTTGTGGAAAGTATCTGCATTTTCATAAATAAGTCTTGACCCCAAAATTGTGCTGTGTCTTGATAGAAAACTGAGTGTGGAGTTTTTGTTCTTTGTTTAAAAAATTGTTAGATATTCCAGAATTTTCACTGCAGAAAGAAACGTTTAGATTTTTTGATGAAGGATCCTTGCCAGTATCAGCAAATACCACCTATTGCTTGGCATTTTTCTTTCTGACCTGAAATCTCAGGTTCTGGGGTTTCATTGCTTCTAGCACCAGTCAGAGTACCTCTGTAGAAGTTCAGGGGARCTGTTGCTTTTCCATTCTTCTTAGCACCCTCAGGAGAAGAGGTGAACTCAGGAAGAGTATGAGGTGAACTCAGAGTTCTGAAAGATGACAGCCGCTCATGCAAAAGTATTGTTTTCCAAGAGAGTTGAAGCTGAACATATTTAAAATAGACAGTTCTATCCTGGAAAATCTGTGTTTCTGATATCACTAGTTTGGTGATCACTTTTATTACATCCTAATGTGAAGTTTGTTGGTGTCTGGGCAGTTTTTCTTCAACCTGAATTTGTTCTCTAAACATTTAACAACAGCCCTATAATGTAAGCAGGATTGTTAGGTTTGTCTTACATTATTGGTTCTTTATAAAAAATAGAGGTTGGATTGACTTTTCTTCCTGAACTCCAAAATAGGAATAAACCTTAAAATGAAGGAGGAAGGGAGGGAGGGAAAAAGGAAGGGAAGGAGAGAGAGAGAAAGAGAGAGCAACAAAAGAATAAAAGGCACCTGCAGACCTCCTTCATCTCCTTTCAGCTCTTTTCTTTAAATAATAATTTCCTGTGAACAGTTAGAGATATTTTCATAGCTGTTAAGATGTATACATTTAAGTATTGTAATATCTCTGAAAGCAGAATGCTTCTTAATGTTATAATTGACATTGCATTTTGTTTCTTGATGATGAACACCAATGACACAATCCACCTACCAAATGCTGTCCGACAAGAAGGAAAGAGTGGACCCAGGTTCTGGAAAGGCCCAATGCAGCAGTGTAGGA